>QJPP01007521.1:0-251537 GCA_003996215.1 Jaltomata sinuosa | reverse complement strand
TATCTCTGTATGTACCTCCTCCGGTGCCGATCCGGCCCAGCAGGTAGGTTCCATGGAAGGACACTGCCCGTATACCTCTACTCCACCGTATACCCCTCCTCCAGCACACGCAGCCCGTAGCCCCTGGCCCGGATGGCAAGGTCCATGGAGGTCCTTGACCCCATACTAAAACTCAGTATCAGAATATGTCATCCGGAAGCAAGTCCGGTATCAGGATGGAGACCCAGTCTCGAATATGCAATGCCCAGACCCTATCCAGGAATAAAAGTAGTAGGAAAATGTCTCAAAAACCCCTCCAAGGGTGCCCGGGCGTAACCGGGTCTAAACAGTAAAAAGTCATCTCAGGTGCTCGGTCCGACCGAGGCTAAAAATCGTCTCAAGTAACAAGAAAACTCAACTAGCACTCCGGCCCTGCCGAGTCTAGCGTTAATCGTAAAACTGGTGATTTAAATCATAATTTTACTTTCTTTTACCCAAGAATATTCACATGTTTAAATCAAACCATTTCCAAATTATTTCCATCAAAACGGGCCCCCCGGGCCATGCAAGGTTTAGGAAATAGTGTCAGTAGGCCCGAAGCCAAAATCATAGTAAAACATGGATAAAATCTCTTTATATGCATGGAAATGGTATGATCACACACAATAGCTGCCCAGCAGCTCACAATCAACCTATCGACCCTGCACAGGCCCACAGCTACTCAGCAAGCATAACCAGCCTAGAAGGATATTTCTATGCCCGGAACTCGCGGACATTCCCAAAATCCCACCTTCTATGTTCCAGAGTCAACAAGGCCTCACAGGACCGCAAGGGTAAATAAAATATATCGGCAAACACTACAAGCAACGGAGAAATAAAAGAAGGCGGACATGAATAAAGCGGTCGAGGTCTGTGGTACCAACCTAATAAACCAACCCAAGGATGCCCATTAATACAATATTATTTTATATATGCGGAGTCTAGGGGAAAATAAACTGTAACCTACCTGTCGTCCGATGACAAGCTGCTAGAACAACGATGTCCAAGCTCGAACCACTCCGAGAAAATCCAAAACTAAATCAGAATCGGATTTGGGCTTGAATAACTTGACGTCGATAATTGATTTTCTTTCGAGGATCGACTCTATACTCAAAGTGATTCTCCTACCAAATTTTCTCTCACGTAAAAGAGTATAAACATATACACAGGATATATTCACAACTTCTTCAATGAACCAAATACAATAATTCTCCTTTTAAACCCCTATATATACGTGAATGTAACCAGTAGAAAAAGAAAACATCTACCAAAAACATCTTAGCTGAAAAGTTTATTGTAACAAAGTTCTAAGCAAAGTGCTAAATTAATGGATTTGCTTAAATTAATGGATAAGCACAAGACATTCTTGACACATGTTTACATTAACTTGCCAACTGTGGCAGTTAATCCACGTTGTGCACTCCCTCCACTTCCACGTGGAAGTGGAGGTGTGACACCTCAATTATATATCTCGTTATATATATATTCGGGTATTGCATAAATTCGTGGTAAAATAAATATAATATTTTAAATATACCATAATTCATAGAAAATTATTTCAAACAAAACCTACTATATTATAATAATAATTTTCAACATAATTAAATTTTCTATCTCCGTTAAAATATTACGGTGTATAAAAACCTTATAAAATAAATACATATACAATTATATCGTAACAAAATATTCTTCATAAACCTTTAAAATATTTTGAAAAGGCAATAATAATATAATTTTTACCAAATTCAACTTTTACATAAAATATTTTCAAATACACGCACGATGCTAATAAAATTCTTAAATATAGACTCGCAATTCAACAACGCACGATTTTGATACTCAAGAATTCTCTCGGGATCCTCCCTTATGTTTTATCACTGTTTCGGAACTCAAATGGCATTTTAAAACGTGACGTCGAGGCTTAAATCGAGTTTAACCCGACCCGATTCGCGACCCGGTTCGCAACCCGTTTTCTGCCAGACAGTCCGCGGTAAAACAGTCATAACTTTTTACTCCGAGATCAGTTGGACGTGAGGTTTTGTGCGTAGGAAACTAGACTCGTAGACCTTCGATTTGGTATTTAGGGGGACTTCTAACTCTTTATATATTGGGAGAAAAGTCCCGAGACATTTGACCCAAAGTTCAGAAAATTTGTTAAGGGTCTTACGATATCTTTTGTCGATTTGCTTGACTTCAAATCTTAAACGTGGAAATGACCGGAAGGGTCATTACAGTCAGTATTTCCGTACCAGGCATGGTACCCTAGCCAACCAAATGTCAATAATCCACAGTTACAATAATGAACAATTAACTTTTAAACCAACAAGCAAAATGCATAGTTCAATAACCAGACTAATCAAACAGGACTATAAGACATTCCTATTCATCTCCTAAGCAATGCATCTCATACAATCACTTAGATAAAAGTACTCAAACACATAATGCATAAAGAAATCAAGCCATCACCTACCTCAAAATGATCCAAGCTCTACTCAATCGGAGCTTTCTCGTTCTCCGAAGTTCTTGTCGGTTCTTAGTCAAAAACAACACACAATAACCAAGAATTAATCCCCATGGCCTACAATTTACCCGGATTACGCAAGAATCCTAAACCCCAGGCCACCCTTTCCCCGGGCTTTCCCACTGATAATTCATCTAGTTCTATTATTTTTACGGATAAAATTAGGAAATTAATGTCACATGATCATAAAATGGTAAATTTAGCAACACCCAAGAACTTCTACACATAGAATCCCCCTTTTTCCCTGGATTCTACTATCCCTAAGTCATTTCAAACCTCTGCCCAAGTCCACCCCTAGCAATTCTACCACATAGGAAAAGTATTACAGAGTTTGGGGAGTAGAAACCTTACCTTAGGGAAGAAATATGATGAAGAACAGAGGAAAAATGCCTGAAATCGCCCTAGTTCTTCTCCCAAATGAATTATAGAAAACTGGATTATTTTGGGGAAGTTTTTGCATTAAATCCCGTCGGGCTCCGCTATAGAGGTCGGATTCCGCTATAGCAATACTGCCGTAGTGAAGTCAACCGCTATGGCGGAGATTGACTGCCTTGACTTCCGCTATAGCGGTCTTTTCTTCCGCTATAGCGGAGGTCGCCACAGCGGAGCCTTAGCGCTCATCACGAATAGAATGTCCGAAATTCTCCAAAATTGATCCATTTTACAGTACACTTGCTTCTCCCGATGATCCAAAATAATCCCTTCACGTCAATCTCGATTCTGGAAGATCTATTTACCCAAATTCAATTTTGAAAAGTCCCCTGGACTCCTTTATGTCTTGGCTACGTAGAAAACTAGCTCAAATCAAGAAATTTAACCCAATCCTTATCCGGATTTCCCTAGACTATACCTCGCTCTAAAGTTGGCCGAGGTTAGCCTAGCCCAAAATTTCAAACTCCCAAACCCGAAGTTTTCTAACTCTAAAACTTGGCACGATTGGACTACCCGTAATGACAGACCTGGTCATTACAGAGAAGGTATTGGAGAGGATTGACATGAAATATGTTAAACCAATGAGTACTCATCTTGCTGCTCATTTTAAGTTATCAGCTGCTCAATCACCACAGTCAAAAGAAGAAGAGAGGTATATGGTACAAGCCAGTGCAGCTACTAGAATTATGTATGCAATAGTGTATACACATAAAGAGATTTCACAAACAATTAGTGTTGTAAGTCAGTAAATGACTTATCTTGGTAAAACACATAACAAACTATGAAATGGACTCTCAGATACTTGTGAGGTACTTCAAACACATGTTTGGTGTTTGGAAGAAATACTAATTCTTTGATTGATTTTGTATACTTAGATTATGCAGTTGATCTTGATAAAATAAGATCACTGACAGGCTACATATTTTACAATGGTGGTTGCGCTATCAGCTGGAAAGCTATATTATAACATATAGTAGCTTTATCTACTATCGAAGTGAATATATGATAGTGATCGAGGTGATAAAAAAAATCTTTTGGTTGAAGGGTATATTTGCTAAACTCAGTTTATGCCAAAGTAATATTACCATTTTTTGTGATAGCCAAAGTATCATTCACTTGACTAAAGATAAGATGTATCATGAGAGAAAAAAACACATTGATATCAAGTAGATTTTCATTCGAGAAACCATTGTTAATGGATAATCTTTTTTCAAAAGACCAACATTAGAGACAATTATGCCGACATGTTTACGAAGCCTCTTTTAGTTGGAAAATTCAAGCTCTACTTAAATTTGATTTCCATTTATGAAGAATGAATTAGCCCAAATAGGCCTTTGCAGAGAGGATGAAACATATTACTATATTGTCCAAAATTAGGTCAAGATAATGTGGCCATATCTTGATCAATATCTTTGTAATAGGTACATGCCTAATTAAAAATCTCTTGGCAGAGATTATTTCTGGGAGCCAAAGTTTGGCCATGTGGAGAAGATTATTTTGGTCATTTCTCTTTTCTTTTTTATTCTAACTTGGAGTCCAAATTTGAGTCCTATAACATGAGGTCATTTCTTCTCCATTAAAGATACACCAACAAATTTCAAGAGCTTCTCATATCTTATCTTTCTGCTCCACCTTTATTTTAGAGTATTTTGTAAGAGAGTGAATGTTAAGAAATACTTGTGTAAACCCTTTATTTGGAGTAATCTTGTGAGGTTATTCTCTTGAAGTATTTGGGATCATCTAGAGTTTTATTGTAAAACTAAACTAAAAGAGTAACAAAATGAACAAGAAAGTAGACAAGATATGAGAGATAGAGAAGAGAATTTTTCTTGTTCTTTCAAGTGTTCCCAAATTTCATCAAATGTATCAAACATTATGTTTAGAACCTCTATTTATAGTATTACATTGAAGAACATAAAAAAGGTGCAATAAATATGGCATTAATCCTTTAGGATGTGGGAAAGATAATGGTGTTATGGATGATCAATGAGCAGGTGGGAGTTACTACTAATCAAGGAGAAGTTATGGTATGGAGGTTACTATTCATCAATGGAATTATAATGTGGACATCCACAATACAAGATGACAACATTGTGTGGTAACACAATTGTTTACAACACTCCCTCTTGGATGTCCATTGGTAGATAATGTGCCTCTTTAAAACCTTACTAGGAAAAACTCTGTGAAAAAAATCCTAGTGAAGGAAAAAGAGTAGACATATCTTGTAATACGCGTTGTTTGTGCCTCGTTAAAAACCTTGTCAGGAAAACTCATTGGGACAAAACCTAGGCCAAGGAAAAAAGAGTGCAGCGCGTATTTACTCCCCTTGACAAAGATATCACTTAATCTTGTAGATGATATATTCCAATCCACCTTCTCAAAGTGTTAGGATCGACAATACCTCCGTCAAATATTCTACCAAAATTGAGCAAAATAATCCTTTGCTGAAATATACTTTGTTTTGTCCTCTTCTCTATATTTTTCTTTTAATTGAACTATGCAAGAAGCATCATTTCATATAGTATTGCAACCTCAATCTCAAAGAAAATGACACATCTTCTTATGTGTAGAGTCACTTGCTTTATAAGTTGCTAGTAGCTTTACTTGACTTGAATAACTGTCAATCATTGACTGTCTTGTAGAATATAATAATATGACAATGACCTCACATGCAAATAGAGAACTTTCGTATGATCAAATAATTTCCTGTATTTGCATATCCAACAATCTTTTGACAATATTGGTTAGAAATAATCATCTATACCAATATCTAATTTTACTCAAATATTTTTACATAAAAGTGAAATTATGTCTTTCCTGCATATTAACAAAAATATTATTTCATGTATAAATAGCAGGATATATAAGTGCACCAATTGCACTAAGAAATGGTACTTTCTAACCATTTTTATGAGATCAAAATTGATATTTCTTTATGTTAAGTGATCTTACAACCATTAGGGTACTATTCAATGGAATCATTTAACCTTTTAAAAAACCTTCATAGATTTTCATATAAACCTTTGCCGTCTAGCTAGACATAACAACCATTCTTTATACGCATTCAATTTTTTCATCTATTGCTAGATTGAAAGAACTCTCATTGCATCCACCAATAGGAGAATACATCTCCAAACAATAATGCCAGGACTTTTGTGAAAAATCTTTATGCCTCAAGGCATAAGACGTACTTTATATCTTACGATCTTACATTTCGCATAATAATCCATTTGTACCCCACTGGCATCATACCTTAGTCTATAGACTAAGTTCAAATCATCACCTTTCAAGTGAAATAAAATATACTTGAATTGCGTATTTTATCTGGCCAATAATTTATCTGTCCACATTATTTGAAAGATTTAAATTCAAGATCTCCGTTATCATTTATAATGGTGAGCGCTACATTATATAAAAAATACCGTCGATAGTCATTTTGATATCGATTCCATCACGACATAACATATCGAGATCGATCTCTTCTTTTTCATCATTTTCAGGTACATGAACCTTTGTCAAGGTTTTATGAAGAGTTATGTCATGGTGCTCTTTTAAAGCACTTGCCTCATTACCATGACCATATTTATCATTTGCTCCTCTTCTTCTTCAAGGAGTTTTACTTTTGGAACCGATTGGTCTATCACGCTTCAAGTGTGTCATAGACTCTGTCCTTGAAGGACTTCTCATTGGAGCATTTACAGGTAAATTATATCATAGGGTCAACAAATACATCTGATAATGAATTTGCAATATTTTGTAACTGAATTATCTCTTAAACTTCACGTTCACATTTTTTTACGAGGATCTAGATAATTCATTCCATCTATTTCAGTTGTTAATCATATCTCTCCCTAATGTTAGGAAATGTAACATTCACCCCAACCTTATTTGGGAATCCATCTTTGTGCGTGGTGGAACAATTAAATCAAATACCACACATTTAAATTTTAGATGGAATATTTGGTTTCTGACTCTGAACCAACAATATAGGAGAACTTTATAAGCTTGATGCATACAAGTGTTGTTGTATTAAAATAATGTCTCATACCAAATTTCTTTTTGGGAGATTTGTTCTCATAACTAACTGGCTTAGCTATAATTGGAGGCACACAATTTCTGCTAAATCAAGCAACATTATCAACTTTTATAGTTTGAAACCATGCTCTTAATTTAACAATTTGAGCAAACAACCTTGCAAATATTAAATTACAAGTTGATAGCAAAGCGCATGTGACCAACCATAGATGCATCTCATTTCATAGTAAATGGTCCACATAGCAGGTGAATGGACCCATATTCACCTTTTTATACGTTTCAAAAAATTATGGGATACAATCCCAACCTTAGCTGGTATGTGATCAATTTATCACAAGAACAAGCAGCACAAGAGAATTCGTGAAGAACTTTATATTTCTTCAATTTATAACCACATGAATTTTCAATTATTTTTGCATCATATATGAATCGGGATGATCAATCGATCATGCCAATTTATATATTTTCTGTAAATTTTTAATTTACTATCGTATGTGATTCTATCACCATGCTCATATTTGTATCAACAAATAGGAGAAAAAGACAAGTAACTTTTTATAAATATTTATAACCCGTTTCGATTGTAGTAATATGGAGACATAAAATCTTTTCAACATTTATAGTCTTAATATAATTCATTTTTGACAATGCCTTTAAAACTTAACAAGTTTCTTTTGAGACTTACTACAATTCATTCCTCCGGATAGTAACACATTAGCTTTTTCAAAGCTATCAAACATTTGTGTACTATCTCATATTCCAAAATACCACACATGTGGTAAATATCTCTTTTAAGGAGAAAATTATATGTACCCAACCAATGACAAATTTGTGTAGCCACACAATAACATTCATTTTTTAAAAAAAATTAGTTTTTTTTTTGTGATGACCACAACCTTTGAATGAATGAATTATTTCTTTCTTTTGTCCTTCGGTAGTTCATAATAAAACATACCACAATATTTGAGCAAGACCTATTTCTTGCTTTTACCATTTGGTAATCCATGATAAGACATATCAGAATATTTGTGATGTACTAAAAAGTACTCGATCAATGATCGTTAATATCAAAATGTCTTTTTTCTCTCAAACCTCCCGTAGAGGTGAGTTGTGGTATTAATTGAACCATACATGAGCACGTTCTTATCCATAATCTTTACCACATATTGATACATTCATGTTCAAGAATGGTCGAGCATTTACAATGCTTATAACAAGTCATCTTCTCTTCAAGAAATGGACTATAATCTTATATATATGCTTCATAAATTTGCATTAGAAACACATTGTCATGCCTTGACATTTATCATATTTATATGATTCACCTCAACATCACTTTGAAAGGTAAAGTGCACCACCACTTTATATTCTTTTATTTAGATGGAGGATTTATAAAATTTATCAAATTAGGTTGCACGATAACCGTGTGTCCTATGATCTTTCATACCAAATTGATGGTAAAAATTACCTTCACGTTTTGAAGGACTATTTGGAGAACGTAACCCATAGTGTTCTTCTATTGATTATTATCAAGATGATGATATTTTATTCTTTTCCACGTCCACAATCATTTGTACAATCATAATAGTGATTTGGTCATCTTTCAGACTTATCATATATTGCTACCACATTCACTTCATGGAATAGAGCATATTCAATGTGACATACTTCACGATTTTACCAAGATAGCATTGGTACTTTAATCGAACGTCTTTTCCATATATTTGGACATATTTGATGGAATTTGAACCCAACTACCACAATGATGACTATTTTTTTTTCTCTTCATCACGCCCACATTCATACATTCAACCACTTGTCTTCTTTCAGACATATTGTGCGTTGTTACCACATTCACATAAGAGAATGGAGCAAATCTATTGGACGAATTTCATGACTTTTCATTAAAAGTAGTGTATTTTGCCTTAGTCATCATCAAATCATCAATATAATGCATGTTTGACCATTATATGGCATGTTTTACCATAATTCGATGGGACTCAAACCCAACATCATATCATCAAGGTGCATCGGGACGTAAACTGATGTCTTATCTTTTTGGTGTGATAGGATTTGAATTCACCGTCTTACCTGCAATCAATCACATAATAGATAAAAGCATAATATAACTCATCCTTGAGTCTTCAAAAATTATTATGATCACTTTCTTGGTTATAAACATACATAAATTTAGTAAAAACAAGATTCACTTTTGTAAACTGCAACTCTCACTAATATAAGCAGTGTTATAAAATTTATTCAAAATCAAATTTACTCTTCAAATATTGTTTGGCGATAACCCCATAGTGGCAGTGACATATGGTGGTATCTACACCCAAGTTATTACATCAAAAAAAAAAATCTGTGACATGCGATATATAATGGGAGGAGCAGTCCATGAAATAATTCAAACTAATGTCAGTTTTGTTTTCAAACTGCTAGTACAGTAACAAAATTTTAAAACATGGTAATAACATGACAGAAAACTAGTAGACAATAGTTATTAAGTTAAAATATTATGAATTATATAACATACCAATTAAAATGACTATGCTATCAAAGTTTGTTTCAAAATGAATTCTTCATCAAATTTCTTTATCATGATCTACTAATACTCTTACTCAAATCCTACGCATAATAAGAAACATACCTTTAATTTGTGAGCTTCGTGCTGATAACGTATTGTAAAACTAAACTAAAAGAGTAACAAAATGAACAAGAAAGTAGACAAGATATGAGAGATAGAGAAGAGAACTTTTCTTATTCTTTCAAGTGTTCCCAAATATCATCAAGTGTATCAAACATTATGTTTAGAACCTCTATTTATAGTATTACATTGAGTAACATAAAAAGGGTGCAATAAACATGGCATTAATCCTTTAGGAGGTGGGGAAGACAATGGTGTTATGGATGATCAATGAGGAGGTGGGAGTTACTACTCATCAAGGAGAAGTTATGGTATGGAAGTTACTATTCATCAATGGAATTATAGTGTGGACATCCACAATACAAGATGACAACATTGTGTGGTAACACAATTGTTTACAACAAGTTTTATTTTTAATTTTTTATTCTCTTTTATATTTTTATTTAGAATAGTGAAATTGCTCCTCTCCGCTTGTGACCTAGGTCACACTAATTGAACCATGTTAAATTTGTGCATTATTTATTTATTTTATTTTCGTTATCATCAACTTGCTATTGTCTTTTTTATTTTCATAATAACATTGTTTGATTAAATTCCGCAATATTTGAGTTCCCAATGCTAACATACAACGAGATTTTTTCTCACAACTGATGTTCTTGGTTTATCTGGTTTGATGTAGATTTCTTGAGCTCAATATTAAGAAGTTGGATTTGGTTTGGTTTGGAACATAAAAGAGCACGACTAGGATTCACAAACTGATGACACCACGCTTAAGAAATGAGAGAATTCTAGTTTTAGTGTATTAATAGCCGAGCCAGAAATTTAAATAAGGAGGTTCAAATAGAAATATTTCAGTTAGACTCCGTTGCACCCCTCTGCCTTCGCTATAATCTACTAACTGAAATTCAGTACAACTTCTTCTCCAAGTTTGAAACATAGAGGGTGTGTTCGGTATGGAGAAAATCATTTTTCGGAAAATATTTTCCTTTTTTTTTATGTTCGTTTGACTAAAAATTTTGAAAAATATTTTTTATAGGAAAACAAGCTCCTTTAAAATAAGGAAAAGGACTTCCTTAATATAGTAGGGAAAACAAGTTGGCAATGTTCATATCACTCTCAAAATCACCCACCCAAAAAAAAATTCTTATCCACCCCCCACCCGACCTCCACCCCCTACCAGCACCCCCCAACCCCCCTCCCCCCCGGAAGCCGACTTGCCAACAGACATTGTGGGAGAATACTCTTCACCATGCTGCTGGCGGGCAGATGTATAATGTACTACTTCGATCCAGCAACTTGGTTGCACTTAAAACTGTCCAGCAGAGAAATTAGCTCTTGAAGCTCACTAATGTACTCACTAATGCTCCATGGGGGCTTAAAATCATGCTTGAGCCATTTGACAAAAAGTTCTGAATCAACCTCCAATATGCTTCCTGGGCCCAAAGCAGTGCAGTCTTTCCTGGCCAAATCAAGGATTTGGGACTTCTTGCTACGCTACAACACTATATAAATCAATTTTGATTAGTAATATATATGAATAGAAGGATAGATGAAAGAAAAAAATTTAATTTGTTTTTTAGAAAAAATTTTAAATTTTTTCTAACCCCACCCTCCCAAAAAAAAATTAATTTGTTTTTCTAAAAAAATCAAATTTTTTCTAACCTCAGACCCCTACCCCCACCCCACCCCCCACCCCCTACCAGCACCCCCTCCCCAAAAATATTATTTTTTAAAATTTTTTCTTATCCCACCCCCCACCCCCTTCCAAAAAAAATTAAATTTTCTTACTTTGTTTTTTAAAAGAATTTTCTTACCCCACTTACACCCCCACCCCCTACCTCGACCCCCTACCACCCACCACCACCACCCCCAAAAAGAAAAGAAAAAAAAATAAATTTTTTAAATTTGTTGTTAAAAAAATTTAAAAAAAAAAATTTACCCCACCCCGACTTACCCTATTCGCTATCATTATTTTGTGTTAAATATATACAAATATTTTTAAAAAGATTTTCCTACTTGCGTACCAAACACAAGAAAATAAGTAAAAAACAACTTGTTTTCCTAAAAAATATTTTCAATGGAAAATATTTTCCTCCATACCAAACACACCCAGAGTTTTGAAAGTGTATTATGTACGAAGCTATTATTATATTACAAGAGCTGGACTACGTTTAATCGAGTGTCAAACAAGCGATTAAATCAAAGTAGAACAGTGATCTATATGGGGCATGTAAAATTAGTGTTAAACAATTCATCCAGAGTACAATTTGGTTCCATATTGCACACATGGATTTGAGCTGTGTTATTTTGAATCAAGGTAACTCTTAATCACTTTTAAAACAAATTTCTTGATGCTATTGGATCAAAAGAAATTCTTCTATTAAGCTTGGCATCTACAAAATCATCCGTCGTTGAGTCTATAAGCCTCTTATCATTCATAAAGATAATAAGACAATATTCGAAACATGCACCGTTTGACTTCAAAATATGCATTCATAGCTGTTCTATACGAGAAAAATGTAATGAGTAATCTGTTGAATCTATAATGCAAATAAAGGCATTAAAGGGAAACTTGAAGCATGCGCTCCAAGGGGTGTGATTGGATAGTTTTATGGCTCAAACTCATAATTTATAGATCATACAAAGATAATTTTATCGTTGCTCCAAGGCTCCCCTTCAACATTATAAATTGTTGTTGTCCATGATAAATAATACTCTCTTCGTTTCAAAAAGAATGACCTATTTTTCTTTTTAGTTCATTTCAAAAAGAATGATCTTTTTTCCTTTTTTAGCAACTCTTTGATTTCAACTTTCCACATGGCATGTTTAACACCACATGATTAGGCTATGACGGAATGCGACAAACCCAAAAATAGAGAAAATAAAGAACACCAAATTTAACGTGAAAAAATCCTTCAAATCGAAAGTAACAACTACGGGATCATAAAGATCTAAATATCTCCTCTATAACAATAAGAAAATTACAAATATTCTCCAACAATGGCTACACAACAAGTGTCAAACACGAAGAAGCAATAGCTACACCAACAAAATAAATCAAGAGAAATCACCCAAAACAAAGCTTATGTTCAGGACTTAAAACCTAATGCTGCAGACCTCCAAATCCGATCTCCATTCAAATCAAACAACAAGATGTTAGAAACACTCAGTCAAACATTTAGCCCGATCCAACGGTGGACGAATTGACAAGCACAATTTGAAGGTGGTTGGTCGGAGAGTAAAAACTGCAGCAAAAAGAACCCTTTCTTCTTTTTTCTCTCTTGGTGAAAGCTCTCTCGAAAACCTTTCTTATGTGCTAATGTCTTTCAAAGACAAATACCAATGAGCCTTGAATAATTCTCCCAAGTAGTCCTATTTATAGATGATGAGTGGTGGTTTTTCCGTAAGCCAAAACCAACTCCAAATAGGAATACAAATCCAACTCCTACTCTAAAAAGGATTGGAAACACAAAAGAGAATAGGATTAGGCCATGGAACTTTGGTTGGAATATAGGCTATAGCCCAACAAACTCCCCCTCCAGCCAAGGGGCCAAATGAATCTTCAAGTGGAGGAACTCTTGACATGCCTCATGCCTGTCGAAGTTCTACAACACTCATGCTTATATGCAATCACTACTTTCGTTAGTATATCTGTATTGTCATCAGTGTGTATCTTCTCAACCTCAAATAATTTCTCTTCCACGGCCATTCTAATTCAATAATACTTTCTACTAATGTGCTTGGACTTAGAATAAAAAATGGAGTGCTTGGTGAGATAAATATCACTTTGATTATCATAGCATTCCGAGCGGCTCGGGGAGGCATAGCACGTCGAGGAGGCATAGTCTAAAACGTACAAGATAAGGATAAGAGGGACATTAAAGTTAATTTCTATCGCTCGACGTGATCATAAAAGAAGTGAAGTTTTCCTAAGACACCTCATAGCTTCCCCCTCATATGTGTCGCGCTCTTCACACACATGAAAGAGACTCTACTCGATGCGGCTTTCAGACATCCTAGGACTCTTGAACCTGAGGCTCTGATACCAAGTTTGTCACGCCCCGAAATCACTCCTGGACGTAACACGGGACTTGGGATCACAAGTTCCCCAAGCTAACCCCTTGGTCATAGCATACTCAAGCATAAAAATAAATAAGAGCGAAAGCATAATAGGGGAAATCCAAAAGTAGATAACATAATAGACAAGTCCGGAATCACATAACGATACAAAGTCTAGAAAGAACTTCAGATACTGTCTATGTCTGGAAAGCCTCTACATGACATAAAGAGTTGCTAGTACAAGACCCTAGCTGCTAACATAACTAGGAACATGTATAGTCCTAGACCTAAGAGGGCTCACCACCAGCTAATAAGATGTGACCTGGGAACTCTAGCCACGAGTCTGAGAAGGAACACCTGAATCTGCATCATCAAAGGATGCAGCGCAAGATATGCGTCAGTACTATGGAATGTACTGAGTATGAGGGTGATGTATAAATTATGACAAAATTGTTTAAAACATGCTTAAAGTGATTCATCACATAAAGAGAAAGACATGAATAAGTAATAAGATAAGAAGCATAAGTCATGAAAAAGTTTTAAGTTTCAAATATAAGGTCATATAACTTCATAGCGTAAAATAAGCATGTGGGAGTTTCTCTTAACCGACATTAAACCATACTGAGCTACATAGAGTTCAGTGTCTTGCACCCATACTGAAAGAGTTGTTCTAACCGGCCAAGATTAGAACCATTTCATACCAGGATCCTGTCATCATAAGCCTCAAAAGGGCAACCTACGGTGGCACGTAGTTCTGGGACTAAGGGTACTCTCACCCGGTCCAACTCAGTGCTAAATACTACTCCCAAAACATATATATACATGACATGATCTCACATACATATGACATATCAAATGCCAAACTTGTTCATACTTGTTCATAATATTTTCATACCCGGATCATCATACTACTCATGAATTAGGGTTTTGAAATTGATTCATGAGCATTGATAGAACATCGGGTGTCTTATCTTGCATCATACTTCATAACATGGGAAAACTTGAATACTTCATGACTTGTAAAATTTGCATGGCTCTAGTTCAATTTTCATAAAACATATACTTTCATAGAATTGTAGGAACTAGGCATGCACATGCTTGAAAATCCATAAGGAACATGCTTATCAAAACCCAATTTACTCAAATCAACTTTCATGCATGTAGAACTTTCCATGGTTAAACTTCAGTTCATGAAATAAGAGTCAACATGTAAAAACCCATGTGAAATCATGCAATTTAATAGTAATTTCATGAGAAGATCATATTTAGCAAAACTCATAAGAATTTCATAAGAACCTTAGTTTTGAAGATCACAAAATCAAAATTTGGATTAGGGGTTTTGGGCACAAGGGTGAAAGGAACCCATTATTTATTACCCACATACCTTGATTGAAGATAACCCACTTGAATTGGAAAGATTTAGGAGGCTTGAACTTGGAGCTTGAGACATGAAACTTGGAGAGAGAATTTCCTTTTTGAGAGAAAAATGAAGATCTTAGGAGGAACTTAGGCTAATAAGGATGAAAACCCTACTTGAAATAGCCAAAATGATATCATTTAGGAGTTAAAAGGGTGGGTAATAACTGAAATACCCCTGGGACTTAATTAGGAAGAAGCTGTTAAAAAGGGTCGGTTTCAGGTTCCACGGGTGGAGTCTACGACTCGTAGACCTAACCACGACTCGTGGTTCCTTCTCGTGGAAATTGCCCAAGATTTCAGGCTGTTGAAGGTTTTATATGACTCAACAGGATAACTCGTGGGAGCTATCACGAGTCATAGAACTAAGACGTGGAAATCAAGGGACTTGACCACTCTCTGTCTGAGTTCCACGGTTTGGTTCCACGACCCGTGGAAACCTTCACGAGTCGTGAAACTGACTCGTGGTTCTCAAACCTGAGGATGGTCTACAGATCTAGAATCATGAGTCACTTCCATGACTCGTGGAACCACCCATGGCTCGTGAACTTGACCCGTGATTTCTGGAAGTTCAAATTTTCTGCAAGTTCTGAGTTTTAAAAGTTGGGTCTATTTCTGGGGTGTTACAATATCTCCCCCTTGGGATCATTCATCCCCGAATGAAAACTAAACAAGGGAAAACTGAAGAGAACACAGCCCAACCAGCCACAGAACATGGGAATCTAGGAGTAAACATAAAAACTGAACTTTTCAACTTGAAAACATGATAAACTAACTTCGTAAAACATGGATGCATGCAAAAATCATGAGAGGAACTGATGGAATATAATCGGAGGGACATACTAAGGAGGAAACTAGTACCTCAAGCTGAAACTGAATCGGAAGGAAAGAGATGAGGATATTTGGCCTTCATGGCCTCTTCCGCTTCCCAAGTATCTCCTTCAACAAGCTGATTTCTCCAAAGAACCTTTACCGAAGTAACTTCTTTGTTCCTCAACCTCCGAATCTGATGATCAAGGATCTCCATGAGAACCTCCTCATAGGTGAGACTATCCTTCACACCCACACCTCCAAAGGGACAATCAAGCTCGGATCACCAACACACTTCTTCAACAAGGAAACATGGAAAATGGGGTGAACCGCTTCCAACTCTGATGGCAAATCCAACTCATAAGAAACATTACCAACCTTCCTCAGAATTCGATAAGGACCTACAAAATGAGGACTAAGTTTCCCTTTCTTGCCAAATCTCATCACACCCTTCATGGGTGACACCTTAAGGAAGACCCAATCCTCAACTTCAAATTCCAAATCCCTTCTCCTCCATCTGCATAAGATTTTTGTCGACTCTGAGCGGTCTTCAACCTTTCCCTAATAAGCTGAACCTTCTCCATAGTCTCATGAACCAAATTTGGACCAATCAAGGCTGCCTCACCTACCTCAAACCAACCAATAGGAGATCTACATCTCCGTCCATAAAGTGCCTCATATGGAGCCATCTGGATGCTAGAGTGAAAGTTGTTGTTGTAGGCAAACTCGATAAGAAGTAAGTGATCATCCTATTTACCTTTGAAATCAATCACACACGCTCTCAATATATCCTCTAAAGTTTGAATAGTGCGCTATGCCTGACCGTCTGTCTGAGGGTGAAAAGTTGTGCTAAGCTTCACCTGAGTACCAAGACCTTTCTAAAACGATCTCGAAAACTGAGATGTAAATTGAGGACCTCTATCAGAAATGATAGACAAGGGAACACCATGTAATCGAACTATCTCCCAAATGTAGAGTCTGGCATAGTCGTCTACTGAATCAGTAGTCTTAACAGCCAAGAAGTGGGATGACTTGGTCATCCGATCGACAATCACTCAAATGGAATCATGTTTCCTTCGAGTACGAGGCAACCCAGTAATAAAGTCCATATTGATTGCTTCCCATTTCCAAGTGCTTAAAATAAGCTCATTCATATAAAGATATAACATAAGTAAATATCAAGATATAAGACTTAAAACATGAAGTAAAGTCAAGATTCAAGGTAGAGTATCATATAACTTCATAAATTGAAAATAATCATGTGGAAGTTTCTCTTAATCGACATAAACCATGCTAAGCTACACGGAGTCCAGTGTCATGCACCCACACTAAAAAAGGTTGTCCTAACAGGCCAAGGTTAGAACCATGTCATAAGGATCATTTCATAAGCCACGGAGGGCAACCTACTATGGCAACGTAGTTTTAGACTTGGGTTATCTAGAACCCTCATCGCTCGGTGCTAAATACTACTCCCAAAACATATATAGCATAAGGCTCACATAAATGTGACATATCTAGATGTCAAATTTTGTCATAAACATGTTCATAACCCGAATCTTTATACTACTCACGAACCATAGTTTAGAAAATAATTCATGAGAATTGATGGCACATAGGGTGTCTTATCTTGCATAACAATTCATAACTTGAAAACTTACATGGCTCTAGTTCAATTTCGTAATAACGTATACTTTCATAGAACATAGGAACTAGGCATGCACTTGCTTGAAATTCATGAAAACATGCTATCAAATCCCAATTTATTTGAATCAATTGATGCATGTAGAATTTGCTATAATTAACCTTCAATTCATGAAATAGAAGTAGACATGTAAAAACCCATAAAAAATCATGCAATTTAATAGTAATTTCATAGTAAAATCATGAGAAGGCAATTTATAGGAAAGCCCATAAGAATTTGAGTAAGAACCCTAATTTGAAATTTCATGAAATCAAAAATAAAATTTGGGGTTTTGGGCATAAGGATGAAAGGAATCCCTTATTGAATATCCACATACCTTGATTGAAGCTAACCCAACTGAAATTGAAAAGAAAAGGAGGCTTGAACTTTGAACTTGACACTTGGAGCTTGAAGGAGTTCTTTTCCCAATTTAGTGGATGAATGAGGGATAATGAGAGTCTTAGGCTAAATGGGGTAGAAACCCTACTAAAAGTGGCCAAAACGACTTCACTTAGGAGTTAAATGGGTGGGTAATTATAAGAAGACCCCTGGGATTTAATTAGGAAAAGTTGTTATAAATGGTTGGCTTCAGGAATCACGGATGGATTCCACAGGTCATAGACTGAACCACGACTTGTGGTTTCCACTCGTGGTTCCTGGCCAAAAGATCAAGCTGCAGAAGGGGTTCCACGAGTCAACAGGATGGACCGTAGAACAACCTACGGTCCGTAGACCCAACTAGTCATTTCATAATAAATGGGAAGACCTCAAATCAAGTTCCACGAGTCAACAGGATGGTTCGTAGTTCAAACTACGGTCCATAGAACTAACTCATGGTTCCTGAGAAATCAATTAGCCCACAGGTAAGGTTCCACAAGTGGATAGGATGACCCATAGATTGAACTACGGTCCATAGAACCCACTCGTGGTTCTTAAACCAGAGGCTAATCCTGCAGAAGGCAATTCACGACTCAGTTCCACGACTCGTGGTTCAAATTACAAACCGTGATTTGGACTCGTAATTTCTGGGAACTTAGAATTTTTCAAAGATTTTAACTTAATCAGTTGAATACAATTACAGAGTGTTACAATATCTCCCCCTGGGATCATTCATCCTCGAATGAAGATTATCCAAGAAAAACTGGAGAGAAAACAGCCCAACCAACCAACAAAACAGGAAATCTGAAGAATAAACATGAAAATTGAGCTTTTCAACTTACAACATGATAAAACTAACTCCGGAAAACATCAATGCATGCTAGGATCATGAGAGGAACTGATGGAATAGAATCAGAGGGACATACTAAGGAGGAAACTATTACCTCAAGCTAAAACTGAATCAAAAGGAAAGAGATGAGGGTACTTGGCTTTCATGGCTTCTTCTGCTTCCCAAGTAGCTCCCTCAACAAGCTGATTCCTCCAAAGGACCTTCACTGAAGCGACTTTCTTGTTTCTCAACCTCCAAATCTGACGATCAAGAATCTCTACGGGAACTTCCTCATAAGTAAGGTTTTCCTTCACACTCACATCTTCCAAAGGGACAATCAAGGTTGGATCACCAACACACTTCTTCAACATAGAAACATGGAAAACCGGATGAACCACTTCTAAATCTGTTGGCAAATCCAATTCATAAGCAACACTACCAACTCTCCTCAGAATCCTATAAGGATCTACATAAAATGGACTAAGCTTCTCTTTCTTGCCAAACCTCATCATGCCCTTCATGGGTGACACTTTCAGAAATACCTAATCATCAACCTCAAACTCCAACTCTCTTCTTCTCACATCTGCATATGATTTATGTTGACTTTGAGCGGTCTTCAATCTTCCCCTAATAAGTTGAACCTTCATCATAGTATCATGAACTGAATATGGACCAATCAAGGCCGCCTCACCTATCTCAAACCAACTAATAGGATACCTACACCTCCGCCCATAAAGTGCCTCATAAGGAACCATCTAGATGCTAGAATGGAAGTTGTTGTTGTAGGCAAACTCGATAAGAGGTAAGTGATCATCCTAATTACCTTTGAAATCAATCACACAAGCTCTCAACATATCCTCGAAAGTCTAAATAATACGCTCTGCCTAGCCATCTGTCTGTGGGTGAAAAGTTGTGCTAAGCTTAACCTGAGTACCAAGACTTTTCTAAAATGACTTCCAAAACTGGGATGTAAACTGAGTACCCCTATCTGAAATGATAGACAATAAAACACCATGCAATTTGACTATCTCCCAAATGTAGAGTCTGGCATAATCATCCGCTGAATCCGTAGTCTTAACAGCTAAGAAGTGGGATGACTTAGTCATTTGGTCGACAATCACCCAAATAGAATCAAGTTTCCTTCGAGTACGAGGCAAACCAATAATGAAGTCCATATTGATAGCTTCCCATTTCCAAGTAGGAAGATCAATATTCGGAGTCATACCACCCGGTCACTGATGCTCTACTTACACTTGTTGACAGTTAGGACACTTAGCCACAAAATCTGCTATGTCCCTCTTCATGCCATTCCACTAATAGGCTTCTCGTAGGTTGCGGTACATCTTGGTGGCACCAAAGTGAATAGAATACCTGGAGCTATGAGACTCTGCCAAAATTCGATGTCTCAACTCATCTATATCAGGAACACACAATCGACCCTGATATCGAAGCACAACATCTCCCCCTTGGGATAAAAACCTCTACCCTCTGTTGATGGACTGCACCCTTCAGCTGGTGCAAATTAGGATCACTGTCTTGCTTTCTTTTCACTTCTCCTACCAAGGAAGATTCGGAACCATTCTGGACAATAACACCATATTTTGTCGAATCCATGAGGTGAACTCCCAATCGAGCAAGTCGATGACCCTGTTTGGCCAATTCCTTCTTCCCGCACTCAACCAAAGATACACTACCCATAGACAACAAACTAAGTGCATCCTCCATGACATTGTCCTTACCCAAATGGTAAAGCACACTCATATCATAATCCTTAAGAAGCTCAAGCCACCTTCTTTGATGAAGATTCAATTCCTTTTGAGTGAACACATACTGAAGACTCTTATGATTGGTGAATACATCCATATGAGTACCATACAAGTAGTATCTCCAAATCTTCAAAGCAAAAACCATGGATGCTAACTCAAGATCATGAGTAGGGTAGTTCTTCTCATGAATCTTAAGCTGTCAAGAAGCATAAGCAATCACCTTACCATGCTGCATCAACACACAACCCAAACAAATCCTAGAAGCATCATAATACACAGCAAAATCATCTAGGCCCTCGGGTAGAGCCAACACTGGAGTTGTGGTCAATCTAATCTTCAATTCCTGAAAGTTCTTCTCACATAGATCAGAACACTGAAATTTAACCTTCTTCTGAGTCAACCAATTCAATGGGGCGGCAATGGAAGAAAACCCTTCCATAAATCTCCTGTAGTAACCAGCCAAACTCGAAAAGCTCCTAATATCAGATGGAGAAGTGGGTCTAGGCCAGTTCTTTACTGCCTCAATCTTTTGAGAATCAACCCGAATACCATCTCTAGTCACAATATGACTCAGAAAAGCAACAGACTGCATCCAAAACTTACACTTGCTAAACTTAGCAAATAATTGTCTATCCTTGAGAGTTTGCAACACCACTCTCAAATGGTCCGCATGCTCCTCCTTACTCTGAGAGTAGATAAGGATATCATCAATGAACATAATCACAAACATAACCAAATATTGCTTTAACACACGGTTTATCAAATCCATAAGGGCTGCAGGAGCATTCGTTAGTCCAAAAGACATAACCACAAATTCATAATGACCATACTGAGTTCTGAAGTCTATATTTGGAATGTCACACTCTCTAACACAAAGTTGATGATAACCGGATCTAAGGTCGATCTTGGAGAAGAAACTAGCACCCTGAAGCTGATCGAACAAGTCATCAATCATAGGAATGAGATATTTATTCTTGATTGTGACCTTGTTCAATTTACGGTAATCAATACACATTCTAAGAGAACCATCTTTATTTCGGACAAATAAAACTGGTGCACTCCATGGAGAAATGCTAGGCCTGATGAAACCCTTATCAAGAAGATCCTTCAACTGATCCTTTAATTCCTTAAGTTTCATGGGCACCATTCTATTGGGAGGAATAGAGATAGGATTCGTATCCGGAAGGAGATCTATCCCAAAATCGATCTCCCGATCGGGAGGGACTCCGGGCAAATCCTCAGGGAACACTTCAGGAAATTCATTAACAACAGGAACAGACTGAAGAGATAGGGTTCCAGACTCCATGTCCATGACCCGAACAATATGATAAACATAGCCCTTAGAAATCATCTTCCTAGCCTAAAAATAAGATATGAAGCAACCTTTCGATGAAGGGGGACTACCTTGCCACTCTAGGACGGGTTCATTAGGAAACTTGAAACTGACAACCTGAGTATGGCAATTAACAGAAGCATAACATGCATACAACCAGTCCATACCAAGAATAACATCAAAATCAGTCATCTCCAACTCTACTAAGTCCGCTGAAGTGACTCTATGAAGGATGGAGATAGGGCAATTTTGGTAGATTCTTTCGGCTAGGACTAACTCACCAACAGGAGTAGAAACACAAAAGGGTTCTAAAAGTAATTCAGAACAAACTTCAAACTTGCATGCTACAAAAGGGGTCACAATAGATAAGGAAACATCGGGGTCCAACAAAGAATACACATCGAAAGAGAAGACTTTCAATATACTAGTGACAATATCTGGAGAACTCTCCTGATCCTTACTGGAGGACATAGCATAAAAACGGTTCTAGCACTGACCATCAGAACTAGAAGTGTGCCCTGTTGGGCTGGTCGACCTCCTGAAGCTACTGGGATAGACTGAGTCCTACCACCTCCCTTCCCCTTCTTAGCTGAAGGGCAATCTCTAAGCAAGTGTCCAGTCTGTCCATACCCATAGCATGCACTCGTGCCCAAATGACACTCTCCCGGTGATTCTTCCCATACCTGGTACAAACGGGGAAAGAAGGCCCATTAGCAACACTTCCCTGAGACTGGTAAAAAGAACTAGATCCTCTACCACCCTGATCATGATGAGGCTTCTGAGCCTGGGTAGGAGCACTAGCAGATGAATGAACGAATCCTGATGACTTCTTCTAGAAAGAAGAGCGATGTCCACCTCCGGACCTGTGATGACCAAAACCTGATCCCTCGGATCTAACCCTCTTGTTCTTCCTTGCCATTTCCCTAAGCTTGTCACTCTCAATCTGATGGGCATGAGTCATGAGTCGGGAAATGTTCATATCACTCAACAATAAATTAGACCTACACTCTTTCTTCACCACATCATAAACCCCATATATAAACTTACTCATTTGATCATGCGGGTCTGCTACTATGGAGGGAGCATATCTAGTCAACTGAGTGAACTTCAGACTATAATCTTGCACCGACATTGAACCTTGTCTCAAGTTCACAAATTCCTCCACCTTTGCTTGCCTCAACTCTCAGGGAAAGAACCTATCAAGGAAGGCCCTCTCAAAACACTCCCAAGTCATGGGGACCGCGTCCCTCACCCTAGTCTCCTTCCATTGTGTGAACCAAATATGAGCCACATCCTTGAGTTGATAGGATGCAAGCTCAACACAATCAACCCCAACCACTTGCATAACTTCGAAGATCTTCTTCACTTCATCCATAAAGTTGAGTAGGTCCTCACTCACTTTTGAACCCCAAAATTCAGGTGGGTTCATCCGGACAAAGTCACGAACTCGCGCCGCTACCTCACCTTGAGGATGAACAGGGGCAGGAGCCTGCTGATTGGCCTGAGTGGCCAAAGTCTAGGCTAGAAAATGGATGGAGTTCCTGAACTCCTCATTTGTGACATCGAGAATCGAAACGGGAGTCACAGTATTCCGAGTGGCTCGGGGAGGCATAGCACATCGAGGAGACATAGTCTAAAATGTACAAGATAAGGATTAGAGGGACATTAAAGTTAAGTTCTATCACACGACATGATCATGAAAGAAGTGAAGTTTTCCTAAGACACCTCATAACTTTCCCCTCATATGTGTGGCGTGCTTCACACACATGAAAGAGACTCTACTCGATGCGGCTTTCAGAAGAAATTCATTTAGTATAGTCAGCTAGGAAGCACTAGCTAGGCAAGTCATACTTTTCTCTTGGACATCTCACTTGTAATCAATGCTTTCTTTCTTTCCATCCTCAGATCAGAGATGAAGTTGAGAGTCAACTGTGAATGAGTTCTGGTTATGACCAGCCGAAAATAGGTCCTCTAGATGCCTTATAACTGTCCTTCATCCTAGGACTCTTGAACCTGAGGCTCTGATACCAAGTTTGTCATGCCCCGAAGTCACCCCCTGGATGTAACATGGGACTTGGGACCACAAGTGCCCCAAGCTAACCCCTTGGTCATAGCATACTCAAGAATAACAATAAATAAGAGCGGAAGCATAATAGGGGAAATCCAAAAGTAGATAACATAATAGACAAGTCTGGAATCACATAACAATACAAAGTCTAGAAAGAACTTCAGATACTGTCTATGTCTAGAAAGCCTCTACATGACATAAGGAGTTGCTAGGACAAGACCCTAGCTATCTCGAAGTACAGAATTAAGAAGCTAACATAACTAGGAACATGTATAGTCCTCGACCTAAGAGGGCTCACCACCAGCTGATAAGATGTGGCCTGGGAACTATAGCCACGAGTCTGAGAAGGAACACCTGAATCTGCATCATCAAAGGATGCAGCACAAAATATGCGTCAGTACTATGGAATGTACTGAGTATGAGGGCAATGCATAAATCATGAAAAAACAGTTTAAAACATGCTTAAAGTGATTTATCACATAAAGAGAAAGACATGAACAAGTAATAAGATAAGAAGCATAAGTCATGAAAAAGGTTTAAGTTTCAAATATAAGGTCATATAACTTCATAGCGTAAAATAAGCATGTGAGAGTTTCTCTTAACCGATATTAAACCATGCTGAGCTACATGGAGTTCAGTGTCGTGCACCCACACTGAAAGAGTTGTTCTAACCGGCCAAGGATAGAACTATTTCATTCCAGGATCCTGTCATCATAAGCCTCAAAAGGGAAACCTACGGTGGCACGTAGTTCTGAGACTAAGGGTACTCTTACCCAGTCCAACTCGGTGCTAAATACTACTCCCAAAACATATATATACATTGCATGATCTCACATACATATGGCATATCAAATGCCAAACTTGTTCATACTTGTTCATAATATTTTCATACCCCGGATCGTCATACTACTCATGAATTAGGGTTTTGAAATTGATTCATGAGCATTGATGGAACATCAGGTGTCTTATCTTGCATCATACTTCATAAAATGGAAAAACTTGCATACTTCATGACTTGTAAAAATTTGCATGGCTCTAGTTCAATTTTCATAAAACATATACTTTCATAGAATCGTAGGAACTAGGCATGCACATACTTGAAAATCCATAAGGAACATGCTTATCAAAACCCAATTTACTCAAATCAACTTTCATGCATGTAGAAATTTCCATGGTTAAACTTCAATTCATGAAATAAGAGTCAACATGTAAAAACCCATGTGAAATCATGCAATTTAATAGTAATTTCATAATCAAATCATGAGAAGATCATATTTAGCAAAACCCATAAGAATTTCATAAGAACCCTAGTTTTGAAGATCATGAAATCAAAATTTGAATTAGGGGTTTTGGGCACAAGGGTGAAAGGAACCCATTGTTGAATACCCACATACCTTGATTGAAGATAACCCACTTGAATTGGAAAGACTTGGGAGGCTTGAACTTGGAGCTTGAGACTTGAAACTTGGAGAGGGAATTTTCTTTTTGAGATAAGAATGAAGATCTTAGGAGGAACTTAGGCTAATAAGGATGAAAACCCTACTTGAAATAGTCAAAATGACATTATTTAGGAGTTAAAAGGGTGAGTAATGACTGAAATACCCCTGGGACTTAATTAAAAAAAAGCTGTTAAAAAGGGTTGGCTTCAGGTTCCACGGGTGGAGTCTACGACTCGTAGACCTAACTATGACCCGTGGTTCCTTCTCGTGGAAACTGCCCAATATTTCAGGCTGCTGAAGGTCTTGTACGACTCAACAGGATGACTCGTGGGAGCTTCCACGAGTCGTAGAACTAAGTCGTGGAAATCAGGGGACTTGACCATTCTCTGTCTGAGTTCCACGATTTGATTCCACGACTCGTGGAAACCTTCACGAGTCATGAAACTGACTCGTGGTTCTCAGACCTGAGGATCGTCTACAGAGCTGGAATCACGAGTCATTTCCACGACTCGTGAAACCACCCAGGGCTCGTGGACTTGACCCGTGATTTCTAGAAGTTCAAATTTTCTGCAAGTTCTGAGTTTTAAAAGTTGGGTCTATTTTTGGGGTGTTACACTTGAAACTATAATCAATGGTTCATTTACGCTTAAGGTGTTATATTCTTCTACTTTCTTTTGTTATTGTGCATTTGGGATTTCTGGGTATTGAGGGAGATTGAAATTTTGTTACTAGCATGTTCCAAGAACTTGCGCTGATTTCATAAGCTTGCTTGGCGAAGGCTTACAGACATGTAGCGCAAAACAAAGGCCTACAACGATCACTCTTGCAATTCCATTGGCTTATTTATACTTAGGTATATATTCTTCTGCTTTTTTATTTTGTTAACTTTTTGCAGTTTGGTGTTCCGGTAATGAGGGAAAAAATAAAAATTGAATTATTAGAGTAAATATACCACAAGCATATGCCAACAACTTACCGTGAATTCAGAGAACTTGCTTGAGTGGATACGATGATAATGTTAGACTCTGGAGACTCATCAAGGTTTCTTTTCCCTTATCTTTTTCCATTGTTGTTAGTTTTATAAGACTTCGGATCTCATTTTATACTACTTTTTATTTGTATATTTGATATTTGATTTGGTTGTAAGATTTTATTGTTCGTGTTGGAAACTATTTATGGTATTTTGAGGCCTAAATGACTTTGTGGGTATTTCTTTGTGATATTTAGAGGCCAAAAGAGCTAGAGAAGTTATTTATGATATTTAGAGGCTAAATGGCTTTATGATTATTTTTATGACACCATTTAGGAATGTCCTTGAAATTTTATGCTTGCCCTTGCAGTTCATGACCTTTGAATGCTTACTTTGCTAGAATGTGTCACGATTTTGTTCGCATTATTCTTCTATTGTAGGTCTTCCATGAAAGGCGTAACATTTGCGAGGAACCAGTAACTGCTTAAGATTTTCCCTAAAAAATCATGTTGGCAATGCCTCCTTCTCTTTCTCTTCTTTCTGCTACATCTCTTTTTCAAATATAAGAACCACATGCCGGAGAAATTCTCTTACTTATGTTACTTTGTACAATTTTTACTTTGGAGGGGAGTCTTAGAGCAATAGTAAAGTTGTCTCCGTATGGCCTATAGGTCATGATTTCGAGTCGTGGAAGCATCCACTAATGCATGGATTAGGTTTGACTAACTACATCACACCCCTTAGGGTGCGGTCCTTTACTTGACCCTACTAATGTGTGATGCTTAGTGCACTAGGCTTCCCTATGTTACCTTGTACAACGCTTTGCTTTTTTTCATAAAAATCTCTTCACAGACTGATTATTCCTTGGAGATAGTTTTATTCATCTTTAAGTTTAAAAAATGTGAAAGCCTCAAAGGTAAGTAGGACCTCAATTGTTATAATTCTTATGTAATGTGCAGAACTGTTAGGATTATGATGTCTCCTGTTGTATTGAACAAATAACATATAGTAGGTATTTTTGTTGTGCAACTTAATAGTACTAATCTCTAAGCTTACAAATTATCTAAATTTATACAGATATGAAGATCACTTATCTATTCTTGCATTTGATGTACACCTCTTGTATACCAGGGCCTAGATTATGAATATATTTGAATGAATTTTTAGACTAAACTTAAATTTTTTACTGTTGTTGAACAGTCACTTGAGAAAATTCATTATGCAAGCTCAAAAAGCTAGAATAGCTCGATAGCTCTGGAATTAACTGGACGGATCGAATTAGCCTTTTATCTGAAGTTTTTGTTGTGCTATCAGCTTTACACTGCACCATGTTTGAAGTTAAATCATGATGGTTAAATTGCCTTCATGAAAGAATTGTGTCAGATGTTTATATTGTTCATCTTTCAGAATAGTCAAATCTGTTTTTTTATGTTTGATTTTTTTTCTATTTTTGTTTACTGCAGTGTATGGTTAATGTGTTGCTAGACACCTTCAGTAGTTGTTGCACAGTTTTCTTAGGTAGATTACTCAAATTATCTTTATTTTTCCTTAATTTAAGGTATCATACTTAGAAGATTGTGGGTGTGTTCGGTATGGAAGAAAATATTTTCCATGAAAAATGCTTTTCTTGGAAAATATTTTCTAGGAAAACAAGTTGTTTCTTACTTATTTTCTTGTGTTCGGTACGCAAATAGGAAAAAATATTCTAAAAAAAATTGTATATATTTAACACAAAACAATGAGAACGAATAGGGTAAAGGGGTGGGATAATGAAAAAATTATAATTTAAAAAAAAATATTATTTTTTTATTTTGGGAGGAGTTTTTATTTTTGGGGGGAGGGCTGGTAGGGGGTTGGGGTGGTAGGGGTGGGGGTGGGGGTGGGATAAGAAAAGAAATTTAAATTTTCTTAAAAAATAAAATTAAAAAATTAATTTTTTTGGGTTTGGGGGGAGGGGGGCTGGTAGGGGGTGGAAGCGGGGTAAAAAAAAATTCTATTTTTTAAAAAATAAATTTTAAAAATTTTAAATTTTTTTTTTTTGGGGATGGGGGATCGGGGTAGTGGGTGGAGGTAGGGTAAACAAAACATTTTGATTTTTTTAAAAAATTAATTTTAAAAATTAATTTTTTTTTAGGTGGGGGGTTGTGGTGGGGGTGGGGGTGGCGGGTAGGGTAAGAAAAAAAATTGAATTTTTTAAAAAATAAATTTAAAAAATTCTAAAAAAAAAATTGGGTGGGAGGGTGGGGGGGCTGGTAGGGGGTGGAGGTAGGGTAAGAAAAAAAATTAAATTTGTTTATAAAATAAATTTTAAAAAATTTAATTTTTTTTTTTTTGGGGGCGGGGGCGGTGGGGGATAGTAGGAGGTGGTGGTCGGGGTGGTATGAAAATTAAACTTGTTTTCCCTAATTTGATTAAGGAAGTCATTTTCCTTATTTTGAAGGAACTTGTTTTTCTAGGGAAAATGTTTTCCAAAATTTTTAAGCCAAACGAACATGAGAAAATAGGAAATATACCGAACGCACCCTGTATCCCTGTTTACTAAACTCTCGCGGTAGTGAATATTAGGATTAGCGTTTCTTTGAGGTTCTTGATCTACCTCAGTTTGTCCATGTGGTTTTGTGCATATGTGCCTTCTAGCTGTTAAACATAGGATCTCTTTTAGTTTTCACGAATACCTTTTAATGGCAAGTTGATTCCTATTCGCCGTATGTGTTTTCCTGTAAGTTACACCTACAAAAATAAGATAGGTGGCGTTTTCATATCGTGATTATGCAAGGGGTCCAGTGATTAATATGAGCAATGATAGCCCGATTATATTATTTTAAACTGCTTGATAAAGGGCTACTACGTCTTAAAATTCAGTACAAAGCTCAAACAAAGCTTCTATTTGATGTCATTGGCACGTTAACAGACAATTCTGCAGCAGCTTCAGGATACAACAAAGACTTAATGCAGAGTGGCACACCCACAAACTCCTTCAAGCTGGTACATTGTTGCAACAGTTTATTGTGAACATAATTATATGGCAATATAAGAGAAATTATATTATATCGAGAATAATAAAAGAAGAGACTTTGGGCTGATTTTTTTTCTTGATTAATGGTCAAGGTGATTCTGATTTTGCTCAATTGTAGGAAAAACTAATTTGTAATGGTTATTTGTAATGGTTATATGTAAGTGGGCAAGTGTAATTTCGTTGTTGACCCTGGTCCCGAGTTTTTAGAAAATATTTCTTAGGACATTCGCCACTATTGTGTAGTCCTTTATGCAACTTAGTTGTCTTCTTCTTTTTCTTTTTTTTGTGCAAATGTCTTTGTATTCTAATTCTCTTATTTAATTTTCTGATTGTGCTTCTTCAATAGACAAACAACTAAGGATTTCAATGACCTTGGAAGGATAAAGAAAATTTTAAAAAACAGTGTATTTGACAATTTCCAATCAACATTTATTGACTTAAAATTTTTAGTCAATTTTGTTTATGTTGTTTATTAACGGTACAACTTATTTAAATTAACCATTGATATTAAAAGTGATGATTTTAGGAAACCTTCACATCCTGAAATTCTTAATAACGAATGTACTGTGTGTAAGGAGATTGAATGCTCAATATTTTTGTATAATCAAAAATAGAAGAATCAATGATTATTTCATGCAAAATTTATTTATTTGAGGTTCTTGAATTATCAGACAATGTCAAATATTCTTAATTCATCTTAGAATATTCTTAATATTATTTAGCTTTTGTAAGAACCATCTTTTTATTTTTTTTAATATTCGAATATTAGGAAAGGGGTAGTCATAAGTTTAATGCAGCTATTCATGGCCGCGCAAAGCGCGGGCAGATTGCCTAGTAGTTATAATATAAAAAAAAATTACTAGGTACTAAAAACTTATAAAATAACAAATAAATTAATTAAAATTTAGTAAAAATTGGGCGGATTGGGTTATGACCCGTTATCTAACCCGTTTTGACCCAACTCATTTTGACCCAAGCAAATTTGGGTTGGGTTGGGTCTTAACCCATTTTGACCCGTTCAAATTTAACCCAACGCGCCCAATGATGTCTTAGCTGTTTTTTGTGACTGGTGCTAAAATTTGACATTAGCTGCTCTTTTACTATTTTTTGGGTTGTAAATCACTATTGAAATGAAACAAAACAGTGCTGAAATTTTTTCGTAATTATAATAAAAATTTAGAATCTTTTATCTATGTCGATACTTAACTAAAGTATGTGACCAATCGAAATGAAATAGAATTGTGTCAACAACTTTATCGGAAATAACATTGATACTCATTCATACCGTACCATTCATTACATAAAAAACTAAACGGTGCATTTTCAAATGGCAATTACATTGTTCATGTTTTAAGATATCTATCTGAAGACTACATGCTAGTACAACACGAGCACACAACAGTATTCACCTAATGAGACTGTATCATGGCTTTTTGGTCTTCATCTTGTCTTTTTTCAAATCCTTCCCCTTCGACTTCCCACGTCATACACCTCGTGCTCCTTATAACTGCTTCTTAGCGGACATTTGTTAACTCATCGATTGCACATTCTTTCAACAATGGACGTCCTGAAAATAAGTTTATTGGTTTCTATAAATGCATATCAAAAGTTGAATACACACAACTTTCAACGCCTAACTCAAATGTTTCAAGTCTCCTTTCAACACGCATATCACTATCCGATAGCCATCTAACCAAACCAAAGTCTCCGACCTAGAAAAAGAAGGGTGAAGCAAGATCATAGTATAGCTTAAATGTTACTTAGTTAATATAAAGGGTGAAATTGCTTATCCAATCTAATCATGATGAGGATTTACTCACTGATGAAGACGCCATGAGTCAAGATGATGCAGGTGAGGAGGCTGCTGTTAAAAAAGTAATGGTGTTTAGAGTTATGATTAAAGGTGCATCACTTTATTAAACAAAAAGGACTAATAGTTCTGTAGTTGAAAGAATATGTAGAGTATTGTTTTGGTCTAAAGCCAAAGATAGTGTATGATTTTGGGCCTTTTATCGAAAAGTGTTCGTAGAGAAAATCTGTGTTGAGTGAATAACATGAAATTTCACAAAATAAATGACACAAATTGCTATATTGGAAAACATAAATTGATATCCTTCCTACATATGATGGTGTCTAACTAAATCGGGAGAACAAGAACTGGTGGGTCATTGGGTTGTAGTAAGTAATCATTTTTTATTTAAAATAAAGATCTACTCATCAGCTTACCTCCTATCGATCTCTCTAAAAAATTCCCTCAATTTCTATATCAGGAGGAAACATCACATGAAGCACCATAATTTGCAAATAATATAAAGCACACTAGTTATATGCAGAGCTAAAACAAGAAAAGGAGAGAATATAACAGCTTTTAGTTGTGTTTTTTTTTACTTATATGCGTGTACATCATGTTTGATGTATTGAAAATTATCAAATTTATGAAGCATTACGAAAATGATTATTTCAGAAAATGGTGGAGGAAGGAGAAAGAAGAGCCTTAAATAAAAGGATTTTGGGTTGCCATCAGGATTGGAGGTAATTTTTAAAGTTTGCTAACATTATCACTAAATTTGGCCGGACAGTACAATGAAAGTTAAATATAAATAATATTTGAAAGTAGAAAGGGTAACCTTTTCCTTTTCCACGGGATCACCATTCTCCTAGAGCTCAAGCATGAAACTTGAACAGATTCGGTTCGATCGCAGAAGCCACGACCACCTCTTGACGTAAGGCACGACGTAGTGGAGGAGCACTTTTAAGACGTACCTGGAGCATCTAGTCTTTAGACAAAACTAGGAGCCTTATGCCAATCAACATCGTTCGTTCTTCCCGCCCGGGAAGAACTTCTATTCTTGTAGCATTCTTGTAGCAGCCACCGCTTCAGATCCTGCTCCTCTACAATTTTTGGCCCCATATTCTAGGTGTGCCATGGGGGAATATTTCCGCGATAATGGAATGCACGCATTAAACTTTATTTTCTATTTCTATGTATTTGTATCTAATGGGCCCCTCTTCTTATTTATTTTTTATTTAAATTTCAACATATCGATTTATGCCTAGCCTATTCTTTTCTTTGCGTTTTTCTTTCTTTTTTATACCTTTCATAGATTCAGAGGAGAAATCATACAAAAATGATCAAATCTTCGGGGTAAATATAACGGGATAGTGTAACAGAGAGTAAATGTAAACAATATTCAAAAGTAGAGAGGTAAATTAGATCCTTTTTGATTGTTTCAAACACATCAAAAGAAATAAAAAAACCACAAGCGCACAACTAGAATAGTTGGCTAGTGCCGTTAAGTGAATTGTCTTCTCCAATGAGTGGTTGCTTTGAGCAAATGGTAAAATGCCGTCACTTTTTCACACAAGAAATATGATACTCGGTATAACATTGAAGAGGTGAAAAAACTGAACACAGCCATCATAACTGCACACTATCCGGTATTACGTGTACTTGAGACCTCAAGCTCTGATCCTTATGCCTTAAAAACCACGACATGAGAGGATCATGCTATTTACAACGCAAAGAAAAATTGGGTGGCTAAGTGGAGAATGCCCTTAATAGCAGCACCCCCGTCCCCCCTCTGCACAACTAGGGCAAAACAAGTGAACAAACTGGTCCTCACCCATCCAGAACAACAAAATCCAACCGAACAATAGGAGCGGAAAAATGGAACTTCATTAATAATGGAGCAGCAGCATGCTTCTAGGTGAGACCTGGACAGTAGAAGAATACATCAGTTTTTACTTTAGTAAAGCTACAAAGCATACACATACGGATGCATATCACTGGAGTTCGCTAAGAATCTTACATTCATCAGCAAACTAACTTTCGGATTTAAGTGATACGACAAGGAACACAAAGAGCCAGAGCCAGAGATATGGGAAAAGAAATATATATATATATGGGGAGGGGGGGGTTCAATATTAGGGTGAAGATAGTCTACTAAGGCAAAAAGTTACATAATGAGTTAAAATGAGAGGCCCAATAGAAGTTTTGCATGCTCCAAGGATCAACTGTAAGTCTCCAGTAAATCAATTAACTTAAGAAACATATACCTTACCATTTCAAAAAATAATGAATTTTAGAAACCACTGGACTACATTATGACATAATCTCCATGCTATTCCAATTTTTGCCAGCTATTTGGTCATTTTCCAATTTACAAAAGTGAAAGGAAATCATTTACTTGGAGCTTAAACCAAACTATATTTTGGATGTAAAAGAAATCTTGCAGCATAATGCTTCCCCTCCCTCTTTTATCATTTTTGTTCATACTTGAGAGCGAATATGAAAAGACATTTGAGACACATCACGTAGTTTTCCATCGTAATCAAGACAACACCCACATATCAAGGTTAACACAGGAAGTTTATGCAGAATTTCATACAGCAAGTTTCATTATAATCATTCACTACTACATGTATTCTCTTAAATTATAACAGATTCATTGCCGAGATATATGCATCTCCCTTTAATATTAGGGATGGCAATGGGGCGGGGCGGGGCGAGTGCGGGGCGGGTTTGGCTTAACCCGCAAAAATTTCAACCCGCCCCGCATGATATTTTTATGAGATTTCAACCGGCCCCACTCCGCCCCGCATAAACCCGCCCCGCATAAGTATTTGTTTTCTTTTCCCTACGTTTTTATTTACATAGTAGTTCACTGGAAGTTATGTATTTGGTAAAGGAAATATTTTTGTGGTACAAACTAAATTGTAAAGTGGGTCTTATATTCAAGAGTGAATATGTCTTGAGTGAAATTCTTTTACATGAGCAAATTAAACAGGGAGGAAAGATATGTAATTTTGTTTTTTATCAAATAAAAATAGGGAGCAAAACTGCACTAACAAAGTAAAATTGGATTCTAATTTATTAAAATTAGCTTTAAATGAAATCTGATCTTCTATCAATATATCATTTTGATTTTAGTTCTGGAAAATATACTTCAATTATAATCTAGTGACAAATTTTAAATTAGTTGCAAAAATAAAATTAAAACACTGTAAAAATGATGAGTTTTCTCAAATGGGCCTTCCTAGAGCCCAGCAGTGCCAGCGAACTTTCAGCAAATCGTTTCAACCCACAACCCACCCCGCCCCGCCTTAAATTCTAAAAATATTTGTTAGAACCCGCCCCGCCCCCCACCCGCATAGAAGCTCACCTGCCCCGCCCCGCCCCCCACCCGCATAGAAGCTCACCTGCCCCGCCCCGCCCCGCCCCGCCCCGCCCCCCACCCGCATAGAAGCTCACCCGCCCCGCACCCGCTCCGCCCCATTGCCATCCCTATTTAATATATGTCCACATAATATTAAAACAAAAAATTTATGTATTCAGGGATCAAGGAGAATGAAGAAACTTAAATGCATCCATACAGAGAACGACTCACCTTTCTTACGCCTTGGAAGGGTATTGGAACTCAAAGACCAACTTAGAAAATTACATCAAGAATTGACACCCAGTATTTAACTCATGGCATCTTCAATGCTTGTTTTAATTGATTGAGTACTGCAGGGTGCAGTCTACCAATGGCTGCATTAAAGGATTCCCCACCATGAAGAGCTGAACAAGTTTGAAGATTGTCTCTCACTGAGTTCTCCAATGAAATCTGGTTTATTGGGTCCGAGAGTTTCATCTAAAAAGAAAAATCTCACTAAGAAACCAATTCGGTAAAGAGCTACATAGCCCTATTCATTTATAAGTACTAGCACTAGGGCTTACCTGTCTCCTCCTCAACTCCTTGCTTGGCACATTAGGCTTGCTAGAGCTTACACTGTCGCTACTGTGGTTTAACATTTAATAATGCAAAGAGAGTCCCATCAGTTGTCAAAATCTCAAGAGCCATTAAAGTAAAAAAACAAGATTATCAGACCATACCTAGACTCTTCTTCACTTAAATCCTCACTTCCACCCAGTATAACACTTGTACATACGCTGCCAAAAGCATAGATGTTAGATTCGCATAAACAAAACGTACATATCATATTAGGATAATTATTAAAAGCAAATACATAAATAAATCTCACGATTACAAATTCAATCAAATACCTCATAATCTGTTCAAGTTTATCAAGTACTTGAGGCAACCTCAAAGTTAGAATTATAGAGAGGGCCAAACCAATTGTCTTCCTCTGGAAAGAGGTAACATTGTCTACCTGAGAAAAATTCACAAAACAAAGGACGAACAATAACATAAAACGTCAGGTGAGGAAAACCACACAAAGTTATTATCAGAACTTGGTTCAAATAAGAATTTCAGGCTAGACTTCCCCAAACCTTCTATAAAAGGATTGAGAAGATGCAAGACCTCTAAGTGCCAGCGATACAGACTTAACAACATGAACCCACTATACAGATGATGGCCTTGCTCCCCTTTACAGATGATGGCATTGCTACTTCATGAACTGGAAAAGGTGATTCTGGATGCTGAAGGAGCAAACTCTCACCCAGAAGGGGCAAAGGAAAGGGGAGTTGAGGGATCTACTGTCATGTTAGGGTAAAGGAAGGAACAAATCATTGAAGAAAGTTTATAAATAATTTACAGATGATGGCCTTGCTCCTTCATGAACTGGAAAAGGTGAGTCTGGATGATGAAGAAGCAGACTATCAACCAGAAGGGGCAAAGGAAAGGGGAGTTGAGGGATCTACTTTCATGTTAGGGTAAAGGAAGGAATAAATCATTGAAAAAAGTTTGGATGACAATCCCAGCCAGAGATGATGGGTACTATAGAAAGAAAGAAATTCTAGGAGTTTTGAAGGTAAGCAAGCTTTTTATAGGTGTTAAAATAGAGATGTCCGTGATGTGTGGGTTAGGCGCATGTCACGGGTTCGAACCCTGCCGCAGACAAGTCTGGTATTTAAGTGGAAAATGGTAGAGGGGCAGGCCCATTATCCATTTGTTTCGAACCGTGCACCTTTATCCTTCGGTGATTTCTTGGTTATCGAAAATAAATATAATGTTCGGGTATGTTGGCTTTATTGTGTAAGCTTCAGGAAGTACATAAACAACAACAACATACCCAGTGAAATCCCACAAGTGGGGTCTAAGGAGTGTAGAGTGTACGTAGACCTTATCACTACCTCATGGAGGTAGAGAGGGTGTTTCCAAAAGACCCTCGGCTCAAGTGCAACAAATCCAAGTAAAGGAGAAGAAAATAGTGAAGAAAGCATAACAATTAATAAGGAAAGCAGTACAGAGCCTACAAGAAAAGAACAATAACAACAACAAAATAATGTGATAATTGAAGCACTAAACAACATATGATGGTAGATATCAAAAACAAGAACTACAAAAATACGATTAGTACTACGACAGACACCAACAAGCCTACACCTGCGAAAAGCAAAACAACACTCCACTACCTACTAACCTTCTACCCTAATATGCGACCTCCACATATTCCTATCTAAAGTCGTGTCCTCGGTAATAAAAAGTTGTGTCATGTCCTGTCTAATCACCTCTTCCCAATACTATTTCGGCCTACCTCTACCTCTTCTCGTACCCCCTATATCCAACCTCTCGCACCTCCTCATTGGGGCATCTGCGCCTCTCCTCTTCACATTCCCAAACCATCTTAGTCCGCTTTCTGCATCTTCTCCGCCACGGAGGTCACTCCCACCTTATCCCGAATATCCTCATTCCTAATCTTATCACTCCTAATATGCTCACACATCCATCTCAGCATTCTCATTTCCACAACTTGCATCTTCTGGATATGAGAGTTCTTGACTGGCCAACATTCAACCGCATTCACAAAGACAGTCTAACACACACTCTGGAGTGCAAAATATGGTACGACTTCATTAGCGCTTCTCTGGAGTTGTTATTTTTTAGAGGTGATCTCTTTCATTGTTTTTGTACAGGGGATGGCCAACTTTTGTATAGGCCAAACGCCAATTGGGTGATTGGCTCTGATGCATTAACAAAATCTTATTGTGTTACCGATGAAAGGAAACAAGCATACTTGCTTCCTAAAACTGATAATATTATAGACTATCTAAAATATCAGGAAACTGCTGCAACTCCTGTTACTATAGAAGTGCATTTATAGCCATAAAAGTTGCACATGATTGATAAGTCAAATACTTCATCATATATTGAATGTTTTCTTTTTGATATGTCATCTTATACTGAATGATACTATAGCCAAAAAGTTTATTATTCCATAGTAACTAGTTTGTGCTCAAGTCCAGGGTTATTAAAAGCAAAAGGCGCAAAAAAAACTCTAAGGTCCGTTGGGGCTTTCATTGCAAATAAAGTGTGGACTTTAATGGAAAAAGGCGCAAAAGGAGAAAAAATACAAATATATATAGAAATTTGCCATTTGCTATATGCGGGTGACACTATCATTTTTTGTGAACCTCAAGAAGACCAGATAAGATTCATTAAAATAATCTTACTATTTTTTTAAGCTTCCTCAGGTCTGAAAGTGAATTGGGGGAAAAGCAATTTATTTCCAATCAAGGAAGTGGCCAACATTCTGAATCTGGCAAACATTCTGGGATGCAAGGCGGAGAATATGCCTACAATTTACTTAGGCATGCCTTTAGGCAATAAATACAAGGATATAGAAATTTGGGATGGCATTGTGGAGAAAACAGAAAGGAGATTAGTAAGATGGAAGGCTCAATATTTGTCCTGGGAGGCAGACACACCCTCATGAATTCAGTACTAGATCCCTTCCTACTTATGTCATGTCATTATTTCCATTACCTGCTAAAGTTTTGAAGAAACTTGACAGATTAAGGAGGGACTTCCTTTGGCATGGATGCAAAGAAATTAAAGGTTATAACCTGGTCAAATGAGAGAGAACTTTGAAAAGTAGAGATGAAGGACGTATGGGTATTAGAGATTTGAGGAAACAAAACAATAGCCTTTTGATGAAGTGGTTATGGAGATACAATGATGAGGGGCAAGCCTTATGGAAGGATGTCATCAAATCAAAGTATGGTGAGCACAATCCTGGGTGCAGTAATGTTAGTGTTGATGTCTATGGGGTGGAGGTCTGGAGAACTATCAGAAACTTATGGCCGATGTACATTGAAGTGGGAGATGGCAGGAGAACTAAGTTCTGGGCAGATGCTTGGAACAAACAGATCCCTTTGAAGGAATCCTTTCCGGAATCCGGATCTGTTCTTACTATGTAGAAATCCAGATGCTAATATCAATGAATGTTGGACAACACATGGGTGGAATCTAGTCTTCAGAAGGCTTTTGAATGACTGAGAAGTGGAGAGAGTGGCCAAATTCTAGAGCTATTAGAAAAATTCCCTGGCATCAGCAATGCTCATGATTCTTTGAGATGGAAACATTTGCTCAGCCAATTGTTTTAAAGAAGCTGCATTCAATAAAGGCCCAGTTTTATTTACTGAGGCCCAGCTTCTCAGGTCTAACCAAGCTAATGCCACGTACTCTTTAGAATCAGACCCCATGCTAGTGGAAATAGAAGCAAACTGCACAGACGCTGTTTTCTTCGACAGTAGCTCTGGAGACATGGTATCAAAAATCCCAGAAGAAAATCAGCCAGCAAATGCAACGGAAAAATCAACTATAGAAGAAGGGGAAGATTATGTAGATGCAGTGACAAATATAGAAGGAGGAGAAACACAGTTTGATGTCAATGGAGACCATCAAGACATGCAAGTGGTCAATTGTTCTGATGAGACCTGGAACATCGAGGATGCTGAACCTTTAAATTCAGGATTCCTTGAGGAGGAAAGTGATGGTGAGATGGATGTGTCAATTGGGGTCCATCAAAATATAATCAGGTTAAGCAAGGAGTTTGGGGTTGAATTTCAAGGTTGTAGAAAGGAAGCTGTGGCTCTATTCAAGAAGATTGATAGCAGAAGGCAGTCAAATTTTAAAGAATCAGAAACAAGGGTCATGGAAATTCCCAGAATTAAAGGTTTACAAGAACTGAAGGGGTTGGCCATAGACATGAAGTTCCAAAGTACGGGAACGAGAATTAGGGGGAAAGGAAACTCTAGGGTGGTATGATGAATGTCAAAATAATTTCATGGAATGTGAGGGGATTAAATTGTAGAGATAAAAGGAGGGTGATCAATAGTTTAGTTCAAAAATGGAAAGCAGATGTCCTCTGTTTACTGGAAACTAAACTGGAAAAGGATACTGGGGATCTAATAAAGCAGGTGTGGGGAAACAGGGGAGTCAAGTACGGGCCATTGGAGGCAAGTGGAACTAGGGGAGGTATTTTGATATTGTGGGATAGCAAGACTTGGGAAGGAGAAGTAGTGGAAGTTGGTGCTTATACTTTGACGTGTAGATTCAAGTCGACAACCAGTGATTTTGGTTGGCACATGACAGGGGTATATGCACCAAATTGCAATCAGGAAAGAAAAGAAGTATGGTGGGAAATAGGGGTTGTTAGAAGTTTGTTTACCGGACCTTGGGTGATAGGGGGTGATTTTAATATTGTCCGATATGCTTCAGAGAAGAAGAATTGTTCTAGAACCTCTACATACATGACTGAAATTTCTTATTTTATTGAGGACATGGAGTTGATTGATCCTCAACTAGATGGGGGAAGCTATACCTGGACTACAGGGAACAACCTGGAAACCTCTTCCAGAATTGACAGGTTCCTATACTCTACTGAATGGGGAGATAATTTCAATAATATTAAGCAAGAGATTCTTCCTAGAATCTGTTCTGATCACACACCAATTGCACTTCAGAGTGGCAGCTGGGAACACACAAAATCTTATTTCAAGTTTGAAGGATGGTGGCTGGAAACTGAAGGTTTCAATGAGAAAGTTAAGGTTTGGTGGGACTCCATAATTTGTAATGGAAGGCCAGATTATATTTTAGCAATCAAGTTAAAAGCTTTGAAGGCCAAATTGAAAGATTGGAGCTCAAGAACCTATGGGAACTTGGAGAAGAATAAAGATTTGATTCTGAGCAAAATTGCAGAGATTGACAATATTCAACAGAATAGATCTTTAACTGAAGAAGAGGCTATTCAGAAAGCTAATTTATACATGGAATTTGAAGATTATGCCAAAAAGGAAGAGATAGCATGGAGACAAAGATCAAGAACATTGTGGATTAAACAGGGTGATAAAAACACAAAGTTCTTCCAGCGAATTGCAAATGCTCGCAAGAGGAATAATCACATTGATCATCTGCTGGTAGAAGGAGAAGATATTGTGGAGACAGAGAACATTAAAAGGGAGATCATTACCTTCTATCAGAAGCTCTACACTGAAAATGAGAAATGGAGACCCTATTACAACATGTACCAATGTCCTACCATAAACACAGAGGATCAACAGGAACTGCAAAAACCTTTTGAGAGAAAGAAGTTCTGGAAGGTCTCAAGGCATGTGCAGTAGATAAAGCACCAGGTCCAGATGGGTACACTATGGGGTTCTTTGTTCATTGTTGGGAGGTCCTAAAGAATGATGTGATGGCGACTATGCAGAACTTTCATTCTCAAGAAGTTTTTGAGAAGAGCTTCAATGCAACTTACATAGCTTTGATTCCCAAAAGAATGGGGCTAAGGAATTGAGAGATTTCAGACCTATTAGTTTGATAGGGAGCATGTATAAATTGATATCCAAGATCCTTACAGAGAGACTGAAGAAAGTGATGCAAAAATTAGTAGATAGTCAGCAGATGGCATTCTTGAAAGGCAGACAGATCACTGATGCCGTTCTTATTGCCAATGAATGCATAGATTCCAGAATGAAAGATAAGACACCAGGCATCATGTGCAAATTGGATATTGAAAAGGCATATGACCATGTGAATTGGAGGTTTTTCCTTGGAATTCTGCAGAAGATGGGATTTGGAAGGAAATGGATAAGATGGATAAGATTTTGCATTACTACAGTCAGGTTCTCTGTTCTGATAAATGGCTCACCTGAAGGTTTTTTTCCTTCTCAAAGAGGTTTGAGACAAGGTGATCCGTTATCACCTTTTTGTTCATTCTGGTGATGGAGGGACTCAACAACATGGTGAAGATTGCCCACAATAATGGTTGGATAAGAGGTTTCAATGTAGCAAAGGAGCATAATGAAAGAGTGGAAGTAACACACTTACAATATGCTGACGACACTCTCATATTTTGTGATGCAGAGGAAAGTCAGTTGAAGTATTTGAGGATTATTCTGATTCACTTCGAGGCCGTTTCAGGCCTTCACATTAACTGGAGAAAAAGTCTTATTTTCCCAATTAATGAGGTGGCGAGGATTCAACAGTTGGCTGAAATTTTGGGTGGAGAGATAGGTAAGATCCCAACAGTTTACTTAGGAATGCCCCCGGGTGCAAAAAGTAAATCAAGAGATGTATGGAACGATGTTATGGAACGATGTGAAAAAAGATTGACCAGATGGAAAGCACAATATTTGTCTCAGGGTGGCAGATTGGTCCTAATCAACTCTGTATTAGATGCCTTACCTACTTATTTGATGTCATTATTTCCTCTTCCCGCTAATGTAGAGGAAAGAATCGATGCTCTTAGGAGGAACTTTTTGTGGCAAGGGGGCAAGGAGGAAAAAGGCTATCATTTAGTCAAATGGGACACTTTAATTCTGGCTAAGAAAGATGGAGGGCTGGGCATCAGAAATCTGAGAAAGCAGAACAGAAGTCTCCTGATGAAATGGCTTGGGAGACTACCCAAGGAAGAGCATTCTTTATGGGGCACTGTGATTCAAGCTAAGTATGAAAAGGAAGGTTTTTGGAAGACAAAAGAAGTAAACACTACATATGGTACAAGTTTGTGGAGATCAATCAGGAACCTGTGGCATGTTTTCTTTGAAAGAACTAGCTTTAATGTGAAAGATGGCAAGAGGATCGTGTTCTGGGAAGATAACTGGTTAGGGAATGGAAGTCTTAAGCAACAGTTCCCTGACATTTATATTTTAAATCAACAACAGAATTCTACTTTACATGAAGTGTGGTCAAACCAAGGTTGGAACTTGACTTATAGAAGACTGATGTAAGACTGGGAGATGGAAAGATTGGCCAACTTTTATGGCACTCTAGACCAATGCAAAGGGCTACAGGAAGGAGAAGACACTCTAAGATGGAAATGCCACAGTAAGGGCATTTTTACTGTAAGCTCTGCCTATAAGGAGATGAATCAGATGGGTTCTCAGATCAGTTTTTTACCATGGAAGCTTATCTGGAAAGTAAAAATTCCATACAAAGTAGCTATTTTCACTTGGTTGGTTGTGAAAGAAGCTGTTTTAACTCAGGAGAATTTACAGAAGAGGGGCAAACATTTGTGCTCCAGATGTTATTTTTGTGGGCATAATGAAGAGACAATTAACCATCTGTTTCTTCATTGTAAAGCGGTTAGCCAGCTTTGGAATCTATTTACCAGCTTCAGAGGCATAAGGTGGACGATGCAAGGAAGAACAGGGGAGGCACTAACTAGCTGGAATTTCGAGGGTGGTGGTAGCACTAACAAAGACAGATGGAATATTGTCCCGGCAGTAATATGGTGGACCATTTGGAAAGAGAAACTCTAGGTGTTTTGAAGGCAATAGTAGTTCTCTGCAAAAGTTAAAGATGAGTTGCATTATAAGTTTTTGTTATTGGTGCAGCTCAGAGTATATAGATGACCCAGTTTCTATAGTAGACATCCTAGGATCCTTGTAAGATGAGATAGGATTTAGTTTTAGTCTACTGTTTTTACTCTTTTGGATGTATTCAATGATGTAAATTTGGCTTCCAGCACTTTGTGCTGATGATTTATATACAGTCTGTTACCTTGTCAAAAAAAATAAAAAAAGTAAAGATGGGGTTTTCACTGTTAGCAGGGCGTACAAAATGGAAAGCCCCCAGCAAAGCAGTTGTCAACAGAGTTTGTGGAGAAAGGTATGGAGAAACTTAGCACCAACTAAAGTAAAATGTTTTACATGGTTGGTTGCTAGAAGGGCTTGCCTGACACATGAAGTGTTGAAGAGAAAAGGAAAGATTATAGTATCTTGGTGCTCATTATGCGGGAAGGCAGAGGAGACCAACAAGCATCTATTCTTGCATTGCAACTTTACAACAAAAATTTGGGACATCTTCCTTAGTCTCACAAAAACAAATTGGACCATGCCTGAACATACGGCAGACTTATTGAGTTGTTGGATAAGAAGAGGGGGAAGCAAGAGCCAGAAGGCATGGTGGAGGATAATCCCACATTGCATTTGGTGGACAGTCTGGAAAGAAAGGAACAGTAGAAACTTTGAAGATAGGTCCAATTCCATTCAGAAGGTTAAATTGAATTGTATTGTATCTTTTTATTTTTGGTGTAAAGAGAAAGGTTTAGAGGAAACTGAACAAATTGTAGAATTATTAGGATCCTTCTAAGTATTTTTCTCTTCTTTTATTCCTCTATGTTTTTTTTGAAGGTCACCAGCATATTCCTTAATGCAGAAGAATACAACATTACCATTTTCCAAGGAAAAAAAAATACAAATATATATATGTTTAGGCCAAGACTAATAATTATAAGCATGAATGACAAATATATGAACAAAGAAATTGCAAAAAATTACGATAAAGTGAAATATCAATTGTTCAGTGTCGCCTCTTCAGAAGAGACTCATTGGCAAGGAAAAGTATGCCTTGGAAGCTTGATGGTGATACTGAAGTGCACATGAAGTGACGCGAAGCGCTCAACACGTTCTGAGCCTCGCTTCAGGGCTTAAACGCACCTTCGACAACACTGTGATCAACTGGGATCGTAATGGTTATGGCTCACATATTTGCACCTTGATACAACAAGGAGAAATATTTTGATTGAACAGACAAACCAAGAACACACCTTACTTACCATCATAAGTATCAGCTCAGGTTTTCTAGAGGTCCTAGAGGAAACCATCAATCACAACAATATCTATCAAACTCAAAATTTAATCATTTAACGTACCTTTTCAAGCCATATGTCCACAAGGCAAAGGAGTATATTTTCTTCACTAGGAAAACCAGATTTCTGAAGGTGTATAGACAGTGATGGATCAGAAGTTAGCTGTGCAAGATAATTAGTGTTCATCACCAAAATCCTTGCCAGCAGAGCTGATGATGATGCTTTTACAGCTGCCTTGGAAGGATCGCGATCGTCTCCACCAGTCAGACACGTGATTATTAATTTCTAGCAACATTCATGGAACCACATGAAATCATCCCATAAAGGAAAAGGTAGGCGTACATGTTGTAGTGCCTAGAGAAAATAGAAAAGACAAAGAAGAGAACTACATTTACCTGCAGAGTGGAGCTGATTAGCTGAGGCACTTCCATCGGGAAACACTGCCACATCACAAAAGCATTAGCACATATCATTCACAGGAAGAACCCTTTTGGGTGTATATTAAATCCACCAATGTTCTAGTCAGAATTCGTTAGAAGTTTATACTGAAACCTAGTCCCGATACATTTTCATCTTATCAAAGCTCAAATTTATAACATGAGAAGTTTGTATTGAAACTTAGTTTTGATACATATTGATCTTATCAAAGCTCAGATTTAGAACAAAGGAATTGAAGGTTTTAAGAATCTTATCAACTACTTTTTTCCTTTACTCTTCTCCTATCTAAGCTCAAATACAGAACATATGGAATTATACGTTTTAAGAAGCATGTCCATTACATTTTCCTCTCCCTTCATTTCTGACTATTTGCAGCCCTGTTTCAAAAGTAGTACACTGAAACTAAAGCAACTTAGGTAGCATATTATTTATTTGGTTAATCTACAGTTCCCGGCCTTCTAATACATAATTTAATAGAAGTGGCAAGGAAATCAAATACCTGAACTAGAATGTCAACGACCGGAATAACTGAGAGTAGTCCCCTGTCATTGACATTCCCAACCACCAGATCTAGAAGTTTAGCAACACTAGACGCATGCAAACTGAGAAATTCCCTTCCACCCAAAATTACATAGTCTTCAATGATATTGGTAGCAACCTACATGTCATGGAACATCAGCACAAAAAACAATCCAAAACTGAAAATATTAGTTCTGTTAAATTCTCTCCTCAACCTTCAAGTGATCAAAACTTCTTTCCAAAATTTCCACAAGACATGGGAAATACCCCAACAACTCTGGTACCATAGAAGGTGCATTAATAAGTGTTGCTTCCCATAACTGCATGACAACCTGGCTGGAATTAGGGCACAGTTCTCATATGAAATTAATTAATTAAATCAGCCACATATAGAACATGCCTGCATGCAGTCTTCTAGAAGTTCATCAGGGCTGGTTACATTAATTCCACTTTGCAGAATCGGCAATAACATGCCGTACGATTTAGGCGACTGATAACCAAGAGCAACTACAAAATTCTTCAATGCAGTAAGAAGTTGAATCTGCAAGATGCTTTCACCAGAAGATTCTTCCCATGCCTAATAAAGGAACAGCTCTAATTAGCAAAAAGAAAGAACGGTAAATCACGCAGATACAGTTTAATGGGAAACAAAAGCACGCGGAATTCATTAAGAATCCTGCTCTCACATGCAATTCTATCAACAAATTTTCCTCTAGATGTATTTACATGTCCTTCCTCAGAAACTACACAAAATGAAAGTAAGGAGAATAGAGTAATTAAGTTTGGTCTCCAAATAGGATGCTTGAGAAACAGCATGAAGTGACAGCATAGAATCTACCATCCAATGAAAAGGCTTTACTAAAAAGTCCAGAGCCTTCTACTAACATCTAGAAGAAATTTCAGGAAGGCGGAATCTTACAGAGATTATACTCTTGAATGTTACTGGTAATAAAATAAAACTTCAACTACACATAAGTCATCAGACTTAAGATATCAACAAGGAGAAGCGGAAAAAGAAAACCATAAGGGTACCTTCTGGAAAAATAGCATCAACTTGTTTGCATATGGCGTAACTTCAGTAACACGTGCTATTAGAACAGAGATAGTATTCAAAACTTGAACCTGAAAAGTTTACCAAAATGAAAACAGTCAGAAAACTTAAAAACAACTGAAAAATATAAAAGATAACATCATAAAATGAACGGTGAAGGGTCTAAAATGCCCCAGAACTATAAGATATGGTACAATGTTTCCCTCTGTCCACCTTTCGAGTCAAAAATACCCTCAATGTTAACCTTTCGGGCCAAAATGCCCTCGATATTAACATCTGCCTTTATTTCTATTGGTCCCCTTAAAGTAAAACAATTAAATATTTGTTTATTACATGGTCTAATCTGATTGGACAATTTAAACTCTTTCAAAATAAATAAGAAAAAATCATCCATGACCCATATTTTCACTTGACCCGCCTGAAAATAATATTCAATTATTTTTTTTTGATGAAGTAAGTAGATTCATTTAAAGGCATCAAGAAGATGCAAGTGTTACAAGGATAAATTAGTTAAGTTCACAAAAATAAGGATTTGTAGTTTTTTTTTGAACTATAGAGCTAACAAAATCCAAGAAGAGTTCTAAACTATTTACAGGGGCCAATTTGGACAGACTAAAAAGGCTTAACTAGACATCTACCTCGCAAAAAATTACTAGAAGTTGAAATTCCATCAAAACATCTTTTGTTCCTCGCACGACAAGCGGTACACTGAACACCAACCCAATTTTGACGAAAAAAGGAAAAGCAAGTACATCCTTAACGGCCTCTATTCCTGACGTAAACGGCCGTTTTCTTGGAACTAATTCATAGTTTCCATTAGTTAGACTTCACACACTATATAAACAAGGACTATAACAGTTCCGACGAACAGCCACTCACTTTTGACAGATACGATTCCAGAAGATGATCTAGAATTGGGTCAATCACATTTATTAGAAGTCGACAATAGAGTGGTTCTACCAGTAAAGAGCCATATCATCAAATTCCCACAAATGGAATGAAAAGTGGGTCCATGTAAATGATCAAGATCTTGCAAACAACAACGCTCCTTCCCCATATGGAATTCGGAACCCAAAGGCAATTGTTGAGTGAACTATATCTTTTTTGTGTTAGTAGTAATGGCACGGACAGTAGCTACTTTGTTTAGATTCTGCATATGTATGGCCATATTGTAGGTATGTAGTTAGGACTTGGTTTCGTCAGCGGCATTCTCCCTTCTCCATAAACACCAAAAAATAGCACCAGGGATCATCATCCAAATACTCTTGATGGCTTTGTCAGCTTCCCGTGTACTCCAACTTTCAAGAGCATCCCTATCCGAGAAGCTAAGTTGCGCGGACTCTTCATTTTTGCTGCCGCACCCGTGTCGAGACGAGACGGGTGCGGGTGCGGGATACGTGTGGGATTCGGTCAACCCACCTTGGATACTTTGACCAAAGTCCATGGACAAATTTGGGGGGAAATTGAGATTTTGATTTCTCAAAATAAAAGATAAAATAGATTTAAGACATGGGGAATGGCATACCTTTAATATTATAGTCCTTGTGTCTCCTTTTTAGCTTTTCCTCTTGGTCAACATTTGTTGATTCATGTTTTAGGCCAAATGGAGAGAAACTAAGAATTCAAGTGGTTGTGTTCTAACTTCTGGTAGACAGTAGCAACGCTCTGTCAGGAGAGTTGGTGGAAGGCCTTGATAGACTTTCTTTTTTCTTTTTTTGAGGGGAAGAACCAGAGAGCTTGAAAGAAGAAGTTGGGGTCTTGGGGAAGACGGCCTAGAAGATCTTTCAAAATTCAGAATATCTTTACAGCTCTATTTTATAATTTTGGATCTTTTTGCCGAATCCCAGCACCCGTATACATACCTGGATCCGTACCCCCGAATCTTAAATTTTTAATTTTACCGAATCCGACCCTCGGATTCGCATCCGTATCGGATACCCGCACCCGAGTCCGAGCAACTTAGCCGAGAAGGGCACATGACCCGGGAAAGACCAAAAGAACAGCAAAACATATTCCAAAGGTCTGAGGCAACTGGCAAGTGCAATAGCAAGTGGTTGACACTTTCTGTGTGCTTATGGTAGAAGTAGCATCTGTTGGCAAACTAGAATTTCATTTTGGAGAGATTATCATGTGTGTCATCTTCCCATTGGCCTATTTTAAATCAACCCCCCAGTTGGAGATGGGGAATGGAGAAAAAATTAGATTTTGGACTAATTTATGGGCTGGTAATGAGTGCTTGAAACAAAAATTTCCTCTTTTTTTCAGTTGTTGCAATAATAAAGACGGAGTTGTGGCTGATTTTTGTTCTAACACTGGATGGCAGATGAATTTTAGAAGGAATCTGAATGATTGGGAAATTGAGGATTTTTGTCAATTACTCCTTCAACTGGATCATACCCACATTGATCAGAGTAAGGGGGATTCACTGGTATGGACAGCCAGTAAAGATGGAACTTTTTCAGTAAGAAAGTATTATAGTCTTCTAATGAAGCAAACAGGCTACTGGGATACTAGTTGGCCATGGAAAGGGATCTGGAGAACTAAAGCTCCTTTAAAGGTAGCTTGTTTTGGCAGGATTGCAGCATGGGGAGCTTGCCTTACTCAGGATAATCTTAAGAAAAAAAAGGATTTTTACAAAGTAATAGATGTTACTTATGTGAAGAAAAGGTGGAGACCGTGAATCACCTTCTTATGCATTGCAGAATAACTAGACAATGTTGGGAGTTTTTTTCAGTATCTGTGGGGTTTCCTGGATCATGCCTCAGAGTGTGAAGGAATTACTGGAGAGTTGGCAGCACCAGAGAACGCATAAAGCTTTGAAGCAAATCTGGAGAACTATACTTTTGTGCATATTCTAGACTATTTGGCTAGAAAGAAATAACGCTTGTTTTGATGGGCAAAAAGATCATATTTCTAGAGTTAAAAACAAGTGTTTACATAATTTGTTTTGTTGATGTAAAAGTAGCTTCATTGACAATACAGATTAATATATGGACTTTTTGGAGTTGTTAAGGAGATGTAATTGACTGTATGGATATTCCCAGCAGTCTTTTGTAACTTTTGCTTTTGGTACCTTCTTGGTACTTAGTCAATAAACCTTTACCTTATCAAAAAAAAAAAAGTTTAGAACCCAACCCATAACCGGGGGTCCAACTAATACCCATACTCACCCCATCTGATTGCCCCATCTAAAGAATATTATTATTTTCTATAAAATATGCTATCAATTACCCAAATGTCTTGTTCATTCTTTTTTTGTTCTTTTTTTAATCTCTTCCTAATTAGCATATTAAGGACTCAAACTTGGAATAAATTTACATGTTCATATTCGTTTGATTTGGCGGGAGGAGGGTATAGGAAAAACAAAGGTTTTTTTCATTCTTTTATTTGATTTTGGATATACAAATGTAACACCTCGAAAATTCAATCCAAAGACCCAAACCATTGCCATGAGTGTAATGATCATTTCCCTAGTGTGGTGAGTGCTTTGGATGCGAACCATGTTCATGAGAAGCTCCTATCAACAAGTTAAGTTGAAAGCACCTCAACCGATTAAGTTCTCAGGTAAGATCCAACTAGGGTCAATTTCAAACAATCATTACTCCTAGCATATAAAGAGTTAGGTGGCCTAATACCCACCAAATTAAAGATCTTCGAGTCTTCTTTCCAACGCCGCCGACCGTGCATTAATCCGAGCCCGGAGTAAAAAGTTATGCTCCATTTACCAAGAAGACGTCTGTCTGCCTAAGGGTCACGACTCGGCTGACGAGTCGTCACACTTGTGATGATTTGTCAAGGCAACCGTCACCTTAACCAGAAAGACCAAAATTTTGTTCATTCTTGACGGTTCAAGTGACGACTCGTCAAGGGTCTGACGGTTCGTCACCTGAATCGTCAGACGGACCCGTTCTGCACTGTTAACGCGTTTCTGAGGGCAATTTTGTCCTAGGACTTTTGGATACTCGTTTTAAATATTCTAAACACGATTTTGACTATTAGAAACACCTAGAAAACACTATCTTTTCCTCTTCTCTCTCAAAAAACTTCTAGGGTTCAAGAAAGCTCATGAAGGGGAAATTCCATCAAAAGTCTTCTCCAATGTTCTCCTTCCAAGGTTTTCTTCTCTTCCAAAAGGTATGTAAAGCTAATATTTTTGTGTGGGAACCCCGTTCTCCCCACAACCAAGTTATATTTTTAGTTTAAGCCATGAATCATGTAAGGGTTTTTAAGAGTTGAAATCCTTGAGTTTAATTCTTGATCTCTTGATGAAATTCCTTGAACGTTCTATGATTTTTAGTGAGAATTACATGAGTTTGGAGTCTTTCCCCTCGATTTGATTCCTAATCTATGTTCATTGATTCTTCCAAGAAACTTATGAATATCCCTTATGAATTTGAAAGTCTATTTGTGTTTTAAAAGATTGTTTTCGTGTTTATTGGAATTGATTTATATTTTTCTAGAAAGATTTGTTTAAGAGTTTCAAGTTTATGCTTATGTAAAGTTTACAAGAATTCTTATGTTATTATTATGACTTGAAAAGTGAAGAAGTTTATCGTATCTTGAGAATCAAAGCAAAGTTAAAGAGATTTAGAGTCAAGGCTCACAAAGATAGATATGTTCATGATAGATATGTTCATGATACGATATTTCGAGCAAACATGAATTTCAGAAAGTGTTTTAAGACTTATGTTATGAGCATATAGTATGTTTTTGGGAGAACTATTTAGCACCGAGAAGGGTATGGGTTTAGACAACACATGCCCCAAAACTACGTTGCCGCCGTAGGATAGGATCGTCCGCAAATAGGGCGACTCCTCTATTATTTATAGCCTTCGGGCTCAGCTTTGGGATCCCAAGATTGTGTTTCATCTTATACCCCAGCAAGGTAAAGGATGGCTCTGTCAACGAGGGTAAGTCGTTGGGTTCCGACAACGTGGACAAGACGTTGTACTCCATGATGCTCACATGGTTTATGTCGGTTAAGAGAAACTCCCCAAAAAGAAAACTTACTTATTTTAAGATAATATGTGATTGGCCGAGGCCACCAGTTTAAAGAGAGTTTTTATAAAGCATTCTTCTCAAGTTTTGTCCAGACTTTAGTTATTCAGTTTCCAGTTTGAGCTTTAGTTTTAAGAAAATGTTTTAAGGAAGTTTTACTTATATTACTTTAAGTTTCAGCATCCAGGTCAGTCATTCTTCTTTTCAATTACTCAGCTTTGTCTATGGTTATATTATTCATGCCTCAGTTTTCCAGCTTTATCAGTTCAGATATTAGTACTGCTTCACTTTACTGCTTTACATGCCAGTACATTCAAAGTACTGATGCCTCTTTTTGGCGCTACATCATTGGATGATACAGCCCCCAGCTTTCAGATATGCAGGTTCCTGAGTAGACTCTTCAGTAGGCTATGCCATCAGCTTGAGTGAGTTTTCATTATTCTCGAGGACTTAGCAATATTCTAGTCATCAGCTTGTTTTGTTACATAAAGGTAGTTGTACTCAGAATGTAATAGAGGCTTCATAGACAGAGTCAAGTCAAGTCAGTTGTAACCAGTTGTTAAACATTTATTCTTTTCAGTTAATAAAAGTTTATATTATTTTATTTCATCTTGTTTACAAAGATTAGCCCATGTTTTCAGCTTCCGCAATTTTTATTAAAAAGTTCAGCTTTATTAGTTGTATGCCAGACCAAGTGGTTCTCTCGGGCCATTCGTGGTTTCGGGTGCCGGTTATGTCCAGGGTGTAGGCCTGGGGTGTGACAACAAACAAAAGCAAATGCAGTATATGTAGTTAATTAAATCATTTTCTGTTGAATTAAATGTTTCTACATGAATGTTGTCATTATTGTTTTTCCTCTTCTATCGAAGTTGAAAAAAAAATTAAAATTTAAAATGGTGGGCAAGTACCAAGAAGAAAAGTGAGAGAGAGAGAGAGAAAGTGGTGGTAGGGAGGGGGAGGGGGGGTGAGGGGTGAGTGTAGAGAGAGGCTAACTTCTTTTTTTAATTTACTAGGAACTCAAAATTAGCCTAATCATATGAGGCCACGTATTAAGTAATTTCGAATTATTTTAGCAGAGAAGGGACCATAATGCCCCTGAACTATAGGATTTGGTACAATATTGCCCTTCGTCTACCTTATGAGTGTGGGAAGTTAGAAATAAGGGTATATTTGAGCCAAAAAGTCAACGTCGAGGGAATTTTTGGCCCGAAAGGTGGATGAAGGGCAATATTGTACTGAATCTCATAGTACATGGACATTTTAGGCCCTTCTCCGTAAAATAAAAACTAAAGACAGATTGAAAGAACACATCATAAGTTGGTAAAGATTTCCATGATATTAAAAAAAGTGAAAGGACAAATCTTGTTTCTAATATTACCTTGCACAAAAAAAATCATGTTTCTTTCCCTTCTCCTTTTTTCCCATTTTCTGACAACTATAACATGAGTATTCTTTTCCACAGGGCAAAGAAAAAGAACAGGAGAAGAGATAACTTGGAAATGGATCCTCGCTCTCACCTTACCCCTCAAATATTCATGAGCCTCCTCAACAATATTAAAATCCATTCAAGCATCAACCATTAACAACCACAAATAACACCCAAAATATGTTGAAAAATTAATTTATGCATGCGCAGGTAACCACTTAATCAATACTGCTTCCTCTTAACTGAAAGTTATTGCAAAGGTCTAGGGAACTAAGGATACCAGAAATCGAATAGAGCTATATTACTAAAAAAGAAAAGGAGATAAGTGAATAAATGTAATTAAATAGTGGAGAAGGATAGAGGGGCGGGTCCATTATCCATCGAGTTTCAAATCGTGAACCAGGCCCTCGATTTTCTCGGTTACCAAAATCTATGTGGCTCGGACTCTTCAAAAACGTCAACAGATACGTATCGGATCCTCTGAAAGTAGTGCACTTTTGGAGGATCCAACACGGGTGTGGCAACATTTTTAAAGAGTCTGAGCAACATAGACCAAAACAAATAAATAAAATTAAATAAGCCGTGTGAAATTAGGAAGAACACCAACTGATATCTACCTTCGAATCAAATTCCTGTACTTGGTCCACCACTTTGAAACACAGATCCCAACAAACCGGAAGAAGATCTAAGAACTCATTCTCGTTAAAAGTTGCATCTTCAATATGAAAATACAAGGACCGGCATGCTGTCAGCTAAAAGAAGAGATAAAGTAGCTTCAGTATAAGACAAAGTGAATGAATGGGAACTTAAAATTCAGAAAATTCTAATAGATGTACAGCTTAATTCAGAAGGTAGTTGTTTTATATAAAATGTAGCATACCCTTACACACAAGTCATTGTCCTGAAGTAATCTGATTAGAGCACAATAAACTGCTCTTCTGGTGTCATCTTTAATCTGTGAGAAAATACAGTTAGGCAAAAGTATACGTGATCGCTTCTGGTGTCATCTTTAATCTGTGCTAAAACTCAGTTAGACGAAAGTATACACCATTGGTAGCTCCATAAAACTATGGGTTAAAGGCACAAACTATAGCATAACAACAACCTATAATTGTCAGTGAAACAATAGCATATGAACAGTAATAGAGCAAAGACAACAACAACAACAACTAAGCCTCAATCCCAAAACAAGTTGGTGTCGACTATATGAATCCCCACTATTTCATTTAAGCTCATTTCATATCATCATCATACTAAATAAAACAAAAGTAAAAATAATTTACATATATTTACAAAAACAGAAACAGTAAAAGATTTCCATTTATATATCCAGATACAATATTCCCTTTGTCCCAATTTATGAGGTATAGTTTGACTTGGCATAAAGTTTAAGAAAGAAACGAAACTTTTTGAGATTTGTGATCTAAAACAAACCTTATACATTTGTGTGGCTATAAATCATTTCATCAAGGGTAAAAGGGGAATTTTAAAGTTAAATTCTTTCTAAGAAAAGTGACATTCCTTTTGAAACGGACTAAAAAAGGAAAGTGTGACACATGAATTGGGACTGAGAAAGTACTATTTTTAGATAACCATGAAGACATGAACCGACAAGGATTCAGCATATTAAACATTTTCCTTCCAAGAACTGCTGATTGAAGAACAAAGATTGCATGAACATTTCATAGAATACTCCTCTTTTTCTAAATTCCCATAGAATACACCTTTTATATTGGTAATCCAAAACCGACTTTATAAATATCTTATGCTTGACTTCTATGACAAGTAGGAGCTCCAGTGTAACAGAAAAACTTCGCTCGACTCCACCAAATGATCATTAAATTTAGTCTGGCAAATTTTCAGTAAACACCCCCCACCCCCCCACCCCCCCACCCCCCACCCCCACCCGCACCCCCAAACCCAAAAAAAACTTTAACTTGAAGTTAAGCGGAGGTTTGTAGAAATGAGAGGAACAGCATATAGACCCCTAGGGAAGACAATTGTTAGGGTCTTTTAGAGTTTCGACCAACTTGTCACTGACGAACCCTCACTAACGGAACGCTGAACTTGTTTTACAAAAAAAAACATTCTTGAATAATTGTGTTCTTCTCCTGTATCTCTATGATGACAAAGGAGAATTGAAATTAGTTGCTCCTGTCCTTAATGGCTGCTGTTGCAGTGTTAGATTGGTAAAAAGAATAACGAAAAGCATGTGTTTGACCTATTGAAGAGCATGGAACAGGGGACAACTAAGAGTTATGAGAAGTTCGTAAAGTAAACTTCAAACCACAAATATTAAATAACTTAATATCACTGCAGTGTGGATGCTCAAGGAGATTCATCTATTCTCACTCTCAAACAAGAAGGAAAGTTATAGCCTTGTATGGTAGGGTTAAAAGAGGAGTTGCAGAATGGGGAGTTATTCAATCCAAAAGAAGGGAAGAGAAAAGTTCCATATCCCTTGTTTGGTTAGGAAGTAAAAGTGGATGGTAAGTAACGCACATATCAGTCTTTTTAACCCATTCCAAATTTGACAGAAATAGGGAGGCAGACATCTTTTATTTTCCATCTCCCCATCTTGATTCGAACACTGCGTAAAGCGATTTCCAGGAAATTCTCTTTTTTGATACTGCAGTCTTATTACCTCTGAAACCCATTGTCCAAGGATTAGTGCTACTTTTCTGTGTATTATCCGCATATTGGGATGATCATTTGTCAACTCCAATGATAATGCTCCATTGAACCTGCATAGCATGTTAAGAGATTGTGAAGACATATATTTATATTCCCAATAGAATTTGACTTTAGATTTTGCAAACCCAAACAAAATCACTAAGTGATTTTTTTTAAAATGATGAGTTTGTATAATAGATTGGTCTCTAAAGGATGAGTTCCACTGTCTTGGGCAATGGGAGAACAAAACCATTCAATATATGGCACCTGAATATATTTTAAGATCAGGAGGAAAAACGTTCTTAATAAATCATGATGTTGAGAAAAATGTAGTTACTTTATCATTCCCTTCATGTGAATAACACATCAAGGCAAAGCCACCTATAATTTGCTATTTCTTTTGTTCTGTTTTGCGAATGTGGTTGCTCTATCTAGTTTTATCACCTTGTTTCAGATGCTGTTGCTGAAATAGTAAGAGGATAGAAAACTCCAGAACATGTCTCAGGGGTCATATTTACAGCAATATTTCAAGCATGAAAAACACATACCAATCCTTGAAACTCAGATAGTTCGAGAGCTCATAGTAAATGTATGCGGCAGCACCATAAGCAGCGTCCTTAAGAAGCAGTGCTGGAGTAATTTCATTAACTGCAGAAGGGCAACCACTCATAGCCTCTTGCAGAATAGAGACAACAACAGGTCCTAGCAGCTGAAAATCAGATAACAAGTTCATGCCTGGACTAATGCAATGTGTTAAGGCTATTGAACAACACAGGGAATAGGGTAAACATACCTGACTATGATTTTCAAACAAGACAATATATAGAGCTTCAGCACATGGCCTTAGTTTCTCTGACCATAGCACTGAATCCTGCTCGTGATAGAAAGACTCTGGGTTCTGGTACCATTCCTCCATATCACTTGCAGTCAGAACAAAGTACCTACATTTGAAGAAATTGCAAGAATAAGGAGACAGGTCACAATAATATATTATAATTACAACAGCTTAAGATTTTCTCTCAGAAGACGTCAATTCATATTCAAACTATCCCCTTTCCTCGTAGCTTGTGGACATTCAGAAGAGACCTGGATAATCTCCTCCTTCACTCCCTTCCAAATGCTATTTCAGTTTATTGGGCAAGAATGGAGAGTGTTTGAAGTCAACAGAAACTGAAGGTTTTCGTCATGTGCCAAAATGTAGTTTTGGAAAGATAAATCAAGTGATCAAGAGGATATAAATTATTCTAATGGCCTCAGAATAGCCCTTCACATAACAAGATTCATCATTTTGCACTGTCCTAATTTCCTCTACTCCAACACTGAGAAACAAGAAAGGAAAATACTACTTTTACGCGCACCTCGACTAATTCCACGAGGTACTTGCTACCTCCTCACCAACACAGGTACCGGGTAAATCTGTCCATCAAGGCTTGGACAGATGGAATCACCTAGTATTTTTGCCTCCACTGGGATTTGAACATGAGACCTCATGGTTCTCAATCCACTTCAATAACCACTGGGCCAAAGGAAAATACTCACTTTCTTTAATCTAAACAGATCTCCCAAATTATCTAATGTTGGAAATGGATCTTTCAGCACCAGAATTCACTTTAAGTACAACAATCCTTTATTGCACCTTCTCCACCTCCTTCGAATCCTACTCGCACCTAAAATAACCCTGCAGGTCTAAACGCTGTAATGAGGAGATCATTGCTTCAACTACATGAAACTAGGGCACAAGAAAGAGCCACTCAAGTTGGACTATCTAGATTGATTAAGGATGTTATGACTATTGTACCACAAATGAGAATAGAGATGAGGACCAAACGATAATTAAAAATTGTTAAGCTTGTTATATTTTTAACCTGGAGCTTGGGAACCTCAATTCAGCAAATCGATTTCTTCACATAAAAATAGCAAGAAGAGAAGACCCATAAAGAGTTGGGATGTCTTACCTCCTTATCAATATATTACACAGGAGTACAACCCGGTCAGTAGGCAAAAGGGAAGTAAGAAGGCCAGCAACCGTACTAGATATGTTTTGCTTCATCTGCTCAAATGTTACTCTATTTTCATCAACCACGCGTCCTGTCAAGTTTGTCTTATACTCTTTACCTTCCAAAATTGTTTTCACCATTATCATACATTGAATCATGAATTGCTCAAAGGACATAATATGTGGTTCAGGATCTAAAATCTTGCTTAAACAGAATTCCATGATAAGTGGAAGGACACATTTATCCCCGAATGAATAAGGATGTCGCTGCTGGATGGCGACTAAAATCTTCATTAACTTTGTACAAGCCCTTTTTAATAAATCCCAAAATTTAGGCTGATGGTCCTGGATAGATGAATCTGCAAATTTAAGGAGTGATCAGGATATCTCCTAGTTCAGTTTGTTAGGAAGCATCAAAGCAATGGAGAAGAAATAGGCAACAAGAACCCCCCCCCCCCCCCCCATTTTCCTTTTACTTCCTCTCTGTTTTATTATTAACCAAACAAAAGGGAGAACAAAATATTGTGCATTTCCCTTCTACCTTTTCATTTCTACTTTCTTTTCGTCAATCTTCCTTTCCTAGTATCCAATAAAACAGGAACTTGGGTTTCCACTATATACTGTTGAGGGAAGAAAAGTTTAGGCATAATATCTTGCTAAGCAACATTTATAAGTGTAAGTTAGCAATAATCTAACAAAATTGCACTAGTATTTTAAGGAGTCCCAAGCAGCTTGAAAACTTGTCGTTAGAGCTTCAATGATTCACTTGTCAAATGCGAGACATCGGCATATCAAGGCACAATCAATACTAGCCCTTTTTATTAAGTTACTCAATCCTGGCCTTTACAAAAGGTTAATAAGCAAAACTTTTTTAGCCATAAAGCTGAGTGGGCGTATGTCACATGCCCAGTTAGTAAGGTAATGATGTTGTCATTTACTGATTGATATTTCCTAGTTTTAGATAAAATCAAAGCATGCCCCAAAACTGTCAGGAGAACCTCGACATCTGAAACAAGCAAGTTGTGTTACATTGCTTAGGTGCATTTGTGGTTGGATTGAGATATACTTTTTAAAGTTCACGGTTGAGGCCAGTGCAATGGATTGAAATATACCTTTTTAATTCCTTGAATAAAATGACTGTGAAATAGCATTTCAAATGCATTTTCTCCAGGTGGCACCAGGGGAAAAAGAACAAGACCCAAACCAAGTAACTCTTTCACTTGTCATGTAATAGTCTGATAGTCAGCAAAGGGGCTTACAAGAAGACACTGGCATCCATTATAACAATTACCATCGTATGATCAGAAGGTCAGCATGAAAAAATCCTATAAAATAAAATGCAATCCTTACTTTTTGCACTTGTTTTATGCAAGTATACAGGAGGCTAACGCATAAATGTGAAATTTTGAACCTCCAAAACTACCAAAAAAGGGGAATGACGGACAGATAACACTGCCAGACTGAATACTGTGGTATGATGCATTAATGTTCTACTAGGAAATCGCAAGTATATTCAAACACAAACAATTCATGGAGCAAAAGTAAATATGAAGTTTAGATAAGGATCCGTAGTCCATTCTCACAGTATGGAAGTAGCGATTGGATGGCATTCAAAAGCACCGGAGCAACCTCTTTGACATGCCGCACCTCCTTAAAATAGGGGGAGAGAAAAAGTCAATAAACTACTCTGACCAAAGGGAATTAGCTAGAAACCCTCCTCTATCTTTCTTATTGTTTTTCTCTCTTTGGGAGGGTGGTGCAGAATGAATTTTGACCCATACCTGTAAGGTTTTGGAATCACTCGGAAACCCAGAAATTATCAACTGCCTTAATATCTTTGAACATAGAAACCATCTCTCGCATGTTAGGTAAAGATCATCATGATGTAATTCAGCAGCACTCCCACCAAAGGTTTGAGCAAGAGTTGAGAAACCATGGAGTATTGTCTGCACATCAGTCTGCCAAAGATGCCAACTATAATCGAAGAACTGCGTGCATATCTGTTAAAAGATCATGAAATACCAAGTGAGACGCCTCAGCAAGTTCAATCCTTCATATCAAAGTTAATGAACAGAGAAGACTCAAAGAGGAAAAAGTATGTGATTAATTGGGAAACCATGGACATAATAGTTTACTTCGATACTCAATACTGCTTTCACCTAATAACCAATAAGTAAAATAAGAGAATTCAAATAAGCAGTCTGCAAAATAAAACAGCAAGTGACTGTGCATATGAAGAAGGGATATCAGCACATTAAGAGTTACAGTCCCATGCAATTGCTCGTACCCATGCCAAAGAATAAGAACTGATAAAACGACAAATTATGCTTCAGACAGACAAAAAGTAGGCATTCTAACACCTAGGGCTAAAATTATATGATGACCGCAGGATGCCAATGCAACAACACTAGCTGATGATTAGATGCAATGTACAAACATCGACAAGTATATAAGCATGTGCATATTTTTCGTCAAGCTAACTTTAGATTATATTAAATTTATACACAATGTAGAAAGGTACTACAAAATAGATAGCAGCAAGCATAACAACAACAACATACCCAGTGAAATCCCACAAGTGGGGTCTGGAGAGGGTAGAGTGTACGCGGACCTTACCACTACTTCATATAGGTAGAGAGGTTGTTTCCGAAAGACCCTCGGCTCAAGTATAGCAAATTATAGTAGGTATGAAAAGGGAAACGCTAGTGAAGAAAACATAACAACTAATAAGTAAACAGTAACAACAACAAAATAGTGCGATAATTGAAACATAAGAGACAATAGATGGCGATAAAAATCAAAAGCAAGATACTACAAGAATAAGGCTAGTACTATGACAGGCACCGCCAAGCCTAAACCCGTCAAAAAGCAAGACAATCACTCCACTACCTACTAACCTTCTACCCTAATACGCGACCCTCTACACCCTCTTATCTAAGGTCATGTCCTCGATAAGTTGAAGTTGCACCATGTCGTGTCTAATCACCTCTCCCCAATACTTTTTCGGGCGACCTCTACCTCTCCTCGTACCCACTAAATCCAACCTCTCGCATCTCCTCACTGGGGCATCTGCGCATCTCCTCTTCACGTGCCCAACCCATCTTAGCCTCGCTTCCCTCATCTTGTCCACCACGGAGGTCACTCTCACCTTGTCCCGGATTTCCTCATTCCTAATCTTATCGATCGTAGTATGCCACACATCCATCTTAGCATCCTCATTTCCGCAATGTGCATGTTCTGGACATGGGAGTTCTTGACTAGCCAGCACTCCGCCCCGTACAACAGAGTCGGTCTAACCACCATTCTGTAGAACTTATCTTTAAGTTTAGGTGGTACCTTTTTTATCACACAAGACTCCGAAGGCAAGTCTCCACTTCATCCACGTCGCAACAATACGATGTGTGACATCAGCGTCGATGTCCCCACTTCCCTGGATTAAAGACCCAAGATACTTGAAATTATCTCTCTTGGGGATAACCTGAGTGTCAAGCCTCACCTCCACGCCTGTATCATGCATTATATCACTGAATTTGTACTCCAAATATTCTGTTTTGGTCCTACTCAACCTAAACTCTTTAGACTCCAAAGTTTGTCTCCACACCCCCAACTTAGCATTAACTTCATTGCGTACCTCATCAATTAGTAATATGTCATCTACAAATAACATACACCAAAGCACCTCATCTTGAATATTCCGCGTCAATACATCCATCACCAAGGCAAATGGAAACGGGTTAAGTGTTGATCCCTGGTGCAACCCCATCTCAACTGGGAAGTGCTCTGAGTCTCCTCCCACCGTTCTAACCCGAGTTTTGGCTCTATCATACATGTCTTTCATCACCCTAATGTAAGCCACTGGTACACCTCTATCCTCCAGGCATCTCCAGAGGACTTCCCTCGGGACTTTGTCGTAGGCCTTCTCAAGGTCAATGAACACCATATATAAGTCCCTCTTACTTTCCTTATATTTCTCAACCAGTCTCCTCACAAGGTGGATAGCTTCTGTAGTCGATCGCCAGGCATGAAGCCGAACTGGTTCTCAGAAATGGACACACCCCTCCTCACCCTCAACTCCAGCACCCTCTCCCAAATTTTCATTGTATGGCTTAACAACTTGATACTCCTGTAGTTGTTACAGTTTTGGATATCACCCTTATTCTTGTACATCGAAACCATTGTACTCCACCTCCATTCTTCGAGCATTTTTGTCGTCTTAAAAATGACATTAAACAACACAACTAACCACTCCATACATGTATTGTTTGTGCTCTTCCAAAACTCCACCAGAATCTCATCAGGACCGGTCGCTCTTCACCTGCTCATCCTACTTATAGCACGCTTGACCTCCTCAACCTTAAAACACCTACGGTACCCAAAATCCCGATTCGCTCAGAGTGAGTGTGCCATGTAAAATTTGAACTCTTTCTTACAACTCGGTTGTTGAACCCTAATTTTGACAAAACAAGACTCCAACAACTACGCCTCAGTCCCAACCAAATTGGGTCGGCTATATGAATCCTCACTTCTTCACTTAAGCACATATCATATAATCTTCAAACTAAATAAAACTGAAGTGAAAAAATTAAGTCAAATATGTATATAACTTATAATATAAATTATAATAATAAAAATAGTAATAATAATATTATTAGAAGTTCTCTACCAACTCTAAACCTATCAACTAGTAGCTATAACCTATATGGATCTTTTTCTTCCATTGTGTCCTATCTTTAGCTAAGTACAGGATCTTTTTCTTCCATTGCGTCCTATCTTTAGCTAAGTCTAGGACATATATCTCTTAGTGTTCTCTTCACAAATGATGACTAAATATCTTTATAAGTCTATTACTTTATTTTACGTTGAGGAGATATTAATACACTACCAAACCTTCAAACTTTTCGGAAAATCAACTTGGTGTTCAAAGATATAAAAAGTATGCAGGAAGAAGAAGACAACTGACAGCACCTCAGCAAAGGTCCTTTGGTCTGATGTAAGCCGCTTTGTAGACAACTCCTTCAAGGTTCTGTAAAGAATCATGAATATTCTATGTGAAGTAAGAATATCTGCCGATTGAAGCTGTTGTGCTAAAAAGGAGAAAAGCTCTGGCCTGTAGGAGAATTCAAAATCAATGATTAGTGTATTGATAAAGTGGGAAAATACCAGAAAGGTACTTAGACAATAAATGTCATTATAAATATCGGAACACAACCAACTTAAGCATAGAGAAGCAAGCCCATTAAGGAGCCAGAGAGATCTTAGGGATTAGGGCAGTCATGAGTACTCTAGTATAACCGCCTATAGCAACTGGATAATCTTCTTGACCACCAAAACTGAATCAGGATACTACTTGAGAATAAAGCATAACATAGAGCTCAAGGTGGAATACTATAGTTCTAAAATGCAATGATCTCTATTTAATATACTTTCATGGGGGATTTTGAGCCACCTGATTTGATTCAAATGCAATTGACTATGCTGTTTCCGCTTGACTTGGCTGGTTAATATTTGATAGTTGATAATAAGCTATAACAAAAACACTACAATAGTAAATAAATCAAATAATTGAACATTAAGATTTGGTGGTGATACTACTTATACCCCCCCCCCCAAAAAAAAGTATGGTTGTGAAACTGGTAGTAAAAGGAAAAAGAGAAATAAGGACCTCTACAGAACCAACTTTTCAAGAGTAAAAATGAATTGACCCTTAAATTAGTAAGTGTTTATAAGGATTGTATAAATAGATATAACTTCAGAGCCCTAGTCTAGCTCCGTAATTCCTTCATTTACCCTTTTTTTGTTAAAGAGTAACGATCATTCATTGGCATTTTAGCGAGGGGCAACAAGTAATTAGAACCCTAAGGGGTAGTAAAGATATATATCCTTCAAAAAGAAGTGAATATCAAATACTTTTTAATCTATCTGTCTATATAACTACATATATGTATATGTGTATGTGTGTGTGAGTGTCTGGATGGATGTATATAAGTAAAGCTCTTCCTAAGCAGATAATCTATTTATGTTGGATAACTTTTGGAACAGGAAAAAAAAACAAGTGTTGTAGTAACCATATAATACTGTTAAAGGACGATTCTTCACCTTGACACGCTCTTCAATTCTGATCCAGCCAAATGCATCAAAACAAGAAGTTTGTTAATTAGGATGGATTAAATTTATAAGTTTCTTTTGTTGAACAAAATAAGACCTTTGTTACACATGTTGCTTCACATAAATGTAAAAGCTGGTAGAAACTGGGCTCTATTAAGAACCAACTCAAAAACAAAACATCAGTGGTTTAGTTTTGCTTTTTAACTCAACAACATTCATATTGGTAATTAGGAAAAGAAATCAGCCAACCATAGTTGAGAGACCGAAACCATTAACTTCTCTAGGCAATGGCGGAGTTACACCAAGGGAAGTGTGGTCAGTCGAACACCCTTCGCCGGAAAATTATACCCCATATATAGGTCGAATATATTTATATTTGGACATATACTATATTTTAAACACCCTTGACACAAAAGTGAGAGGTGGTCCAGTGTTAAGGGTGTTCAAAGTGAAATTGGAAGATTCTGAGTTTGATTCTCGCTAGGTCCTCTGTCCGTGCATTTTTTGTAAGCAACTCAGTTTGTCTCTCCCTTTCTCTACCTACTCTTCAAAAAAACCTCTCCATTCATATTTTCTTTTACGATCCTGAATTAGATAGAAGCTTTAAGTTGAGTTTTAAAATATATTTTGATTCAAATTTAACTTCCGATTGTACTAAAATTTTAAAATTGGACTTATAGTATTCTCTCTTTACTTGACAAGGTTATTAAATACAAGTATACAACTAAATAAGTATTCTAGTTAATATATAATTTTAAAAAAGTTAATCCCTTAATAATGACCTTTTTTTATAATTGAGAAATCTCCGAATATCAAAAATCCATAGATTGAAATTCAACAGATAATGACTTATACATTCTTTTGAGTAGAGTATATAATTTTTAACCTTATTAATTTCAACATGTTATTGAGTTGAATTGAAATCTTTTCCGCTTTATATTTATTTAAGTTTGATTTTTTAGTTTGGCACCATTCTTCCTTTTTTTTACTGTTAAGACATGTTAGTTTTACCTTACGGATGACATGATACTTATAAATGAGTCTCGATTTAAAGGAAAAAATTATTGTTGGTGCACCCACTTGCCAAATTTTTTGTCAGTGCACACATTCATTATTATTTTTTTAATTTGCTTCTTTAAAGTTTGAACACACTTGATAAAATTTCTCTAGGGCCTATTGCATGCGACTCCAGACATTCTTCAACTCTATCAACTAGAGCTATATTCATATTTTGGATTTGCATTTTGCGGACTTTTTGTCAGTGCACACATTCATTATTATTTTTTTTAGTTTGCTTCTATAATGTTCGAACACCCTTGGTAAACTTTCTCTAGGGCCTATTGGATGCAACTCCAGCCATTCTCCAACTCTATCAACTAGAGCTATATTCATATTTGGATTTGTATTTACACTACAAATTATCCCAATGAAATCAGAAGCATGATATTTCTAGCTGAGTGGGTGAAAACCATGTGGTCTCAGGTTCAAATCCCAGCAGAGACAAACACTAGGTGATTTCTTCCCATCTGTCCTAGACTCCTAGCTTTGGTGGATAGAGTTACGTGATACCTATTGCTGGTGGGAGGTGGCAGGTATCCCGTGGAATTAGTCGAGGTGCACGCAATCTAGCACGGAAATCATGGTTATCAAAAAAAAAAAAATCTAGCTAAGATGCATGGTACAGAATCACAATCCTGTGAAACTTGAGACAGCTCTGACAATATAAGCAAGTGAATTTCAATTCTGGGGTATGGACCAAGTGATACGTCCATCAGATGAATTATATGTGAAGTACCAGTTAAAAAGCTGATCTCATATTAAGAGCGGGCAAGCAAAAAAAGATCCTTTCACCAGAATAATTCAAATCTTCAGAATGAGCAAGGAGACTTCAAGGCCGCATCTATCCCAGACAAAAGGGCCTTGAAACTGTCAGTTAGGGTTTAACTCTTAAGACATCTAAAATGTTCACCCCAACATCTTGTGATTTCATATTTCTTTTTACAATCTCTTTGTGTCCAAAAAAGAATCTAAGAAGTCAAGATAATAATCATGAAAGACAAAAGAATAGAATAGTTCTTCCTCAATAATTTATTGTAAATTGAATAGTTATGGAGAACACCATACCATTCTTTAGGGTAGTCAATCCGAGCAATCTTTGAGATGATCACAGACAATGTAAGGGCAATCTGCACCAGGCAATCACGCACCCAGTCGAGAAATCAGGAAAGCACTTACAAATATGTCCATAAATGACAATATTAGTCAAATCTCTTAAATAGTGATAGCAGTTGAAGCAACAAATGTCAATAACGGGGATGACAATTTTTATAAAAGAGAGCTCTAGCTATTTGTGTGCTCATTACAAAACCAAACATAAATCTGCATCACCTGGTAATTCTCTTCCCTCAAGTGTGACAACAGCTTTTGTCTTAAATGTAATTTCTCCTCATTGCTAATTCCCCTGCCAAGATGTTCCAGGGAGAAGCAAATAGTCATTCACAGCAGTAATACAAATATGTAAACATGCAGGAAGGAGAAATCACAACATATGGAACATAAAAAGGCAAAGCAACGAAAAGGCAAGAAAAATGATGCTTGGAGTGGGCTAGGGTCGTGGGAAGAACAAGCAATCTGAAAATTCAATCCACATTCATATGTTGCATCAAGCCACCAAAATTGGATAATAACCTATCTTATTGCAGGCGATTGCTGAAAATTTCCATTATCATCTTGACAGTGACATCCACTTTTCCCAATTATTGACTTCTTTAGCATTTGTAAGTGTAACTATACTTCCATAAAAAAAATTATCACAGAATTTCATGTCTGTATTACAAAAGCTAAGTTGAGCAGACTCTTCACTTTTGCAAGCGGAGAATGACGAGTCTCACCCACTTTTTGGGCCGGCTTCGTGATTTATGCTTGGAAAATGCTCTTGTATCGCTGGGCCCCCTTTCTTTTATCAAAATCTAGCGTAACCAGAGAACAATCGAAAAGATTCTGGCAATATATGAGAACGATTCATCACCATCTTCGGGTATTAAAACAAGAATGTCCCAATCAAGTCATCGAGTGACATAAAACCTCGGCCCAATATTTTACTAAAAGGATTGAGCCGAATACAACAAAGATTCTATTGCATATATTTTGACCAAGATTTGAAATACAAAATCTAGAAAACTAAATCAAAATCTATGACTCAAGCCTTTCTATTGTTGTCTTGGATCCACAATTAATTCTACGGATCCTTAGAATTGGTATATTCTTTTCTATCCTGTAGTTTGTAGTTTCCCTGAATCAAGCCAAGTATCACAACTCTTTCTACCCATTCTACCCATCCTGTATATTGTCCCCTTTGTTCCGTGTTGAAATAGAACCTTAATTTATTACTTATTATTAGATTTTAGCCGCACCCGTTTCGTCCAAAAGCACACTACTTTTGGAGAATCCGTCATGCACCCGTTTACTTTTTTGAAGAGTCCGAGCAACATAGATGGAAAGATACATAATTTGATATCCCAAATAACACCGTCTATTTTTTCACTTTTGACAAGTTTCAAACTAACATTACCTTGTAAGTCGTAAATGAGTCATTTCTTTTTGATAAACATCTTGGAAATAAATTATATAAGTTAAAGTGCATTCACAATGATTCCTTCACTGAAAAAAAATGGAACAATATAACCTGACCATTTTCTTTGATTGATGACTTCACTTTAGACAATGAAGAAGAACATATGATAATAACTGATACTCATCAATCCCAAATTTACAGTGTGTTATTCTCTTTTTAGATGTCCAATAATTGTGGTCCAGTTCCTTGAACAATAACCATTCAGTCAAAGATAATTTAGGGCATCATTTAGAATAGATAGGATAACAACAGGGAATTTCTGCAGTAAATAGGACAAAGATTTACGAAGGACTGATCAGTTTGGGGTAATAGTGTAATAAATTCCTAGTGTTCCTTCCATCCATTCCATCAGCATCTGTTAGCTTTTCAGAATTTGAGAACTAGTCATATCAATAAAACAATTTCAACGGATTTTTCTGTAAAATATAGGGAGTACTCTAACTTTTTTCTTTTTTGATGAGCGTGGTGTCCGGGCCAGCTTTCGCGCACCTTGACTAAATCCGTTGTACTCTAACTTAACTTATACACATATATAATATACATACATACATACACAAGAAGATTTTCAAAGGACGGGAACATTTTGGGATAAACTGAGTACCACAATTCTTAGGATTCCTACAATTTGTTCCACCTCCGTTAGCAATTTCGAAGGATTTTCCTATAATTGGGAGTACACTAACTTATCTTACACATAGATAGAGATACACATATAACACACATGCATACAGATATATATGTGTGTGTGGTGGGTAAATTACTCTTTTCTTTTCTCCACTAAACTATGGATTTCCAGATACAATTGAAACGACACTATGCAACAATTGAAGTTTAGCAGGAGGGAAAAAGAAGTTGTATTCAATGCACAGGTGAGTAACAAACTAAAATTAACGTGAATACTCACGCTGAATCACGCTTGTTCCTCCAATACCGATTTATGCTATTTTTGAAGTAGACCGATGCCATTAATCGAACATCCACTTGAGACACTAAGTCCTTAGCAGTAATCACTTCCTACAATGTCAAAAACATCACCATTTCCACAAGCTTAATCATCCAATGTACTTGAAGAACCCTAGATTAAGAAAAATCGAAAGAATTACCATGAGACAAGAACAAAAACCCGGCCGGTTTTCTGATTGAGCTAGGGCTGTTTCAGCTGGTTTACGCACGCTTTGTTCGCCGCTGAGTGAATTTGTCAGCAACGAATACATTGCCGGTAAGTCGGAGGCTGATAAAGCCATGGCGTTAAAGGAGTGGAAGATACGAACCAATCGGATAAGTTCTAGCACTGAGTTGATACCGAGTCAAATCGTTGAGTCAAGCAGCAGCGGAGTAGAGGAGGGAAAATGGATGGAAATGGCGATTGCTTGGCGATCTGATAGGAAGGAAAATGCAGGAGAACTTCTCTCTCTATATATATATAAAAATGGAGAAGAAAATGGGAAAAGGTTTCTAGTTTTGTTAAGCTCTCCACAAAAGTTCGGGTTTTCTACCTGCTAATTTATAACTCTCTACTGTTTGGCATTGTCAGAGCTGAACTTCTTGTCTTCTTTTCTTTTCTTTTTAAATTTTTTTTTATTGGAAATGTGAGTACTAATGGAGTTTAAATAATTACCAAAAAAAAAAGGATGGAGTTAGAAGTATGAAGAAAGGAATTACAATTGCAAATTAATTTTACACTTATACAATTTAACATGTTTTACCCTTTTAATTTTGTACTAGTTTCTCAACTCGTGTGTTGTACTTGGACCCATGTAACTGGGGTGGAGCACTACCTGTAGGATAAACTAGACGTTTATGAAACTGTGGCCTAAAGTCACTTTGAGGCTCTCCATAGTACTCTGCAGATCTGGCCTTCTTATTCAACTCCCTCTTTCGGTTTCAATTATCCCAAAGTTGATATTTAAGATTCTCCACATTCTGAGCAATAGCCTGTATTCGGAAAATATTCATATCCTAGTGCAAAAATGCTATGGTGCAGTCTCCAATTAGATATAGCTCAAGGTCATCCACGAACCGATGAACTCTAACTCGCATCGTATCCACAATAAAAGGAGCATATCTAACCAAAGAGTCAACTTTGAGGTTGTACTCTCGAACACTAATGTTGCCCTGCATGAGTGCTAAAAACCGACCAATCCAGACCTCTCGAACCTCTCGGGAAAGATAGTGCTCTAGAAAAGCCTCTGAGAAATCCTCTCATACAGCTGGAAGTGTGTTCGATCCTCTGGACCGCTCCCTTTCCCTCAAACCACAAAATGGTCATGTCCCATAGCTTAAAAGATGTCAACTCTACTGCATCCACTACTGAAGCATGTATAATGCAAAGCACCCTGTAAAGCTAGTCAATAAAATCCTGAGAATCTTTGTTTGGGTTAAAACTCGTAAATATATGAGGACACGAACTGATGAACTCTCGAGCCTTGGAACTCACTGAGCCACACGGTCTGGCACTTGTTGATGCTTCCATTTGTTGTTACTATGTAACTATGTTAGTAACCAGAATGCACTATTCACATCTTGGTCTGCTGGGCCGGGCAGAGGAAATTCGGGTGTTGGGTCCCCTCCAATCGCCTCGGGTACTGGTAAAATAGGAGGAGTTGGGGGTGTTAGGTCTCCCCTACCCTCCTCAGGTACTAGTAAGGTTTGAGGCACCTGAGTTGGTGACTCACTCTAGGCTTCAAATCGATCCACCTAGCCAGGTGGTGCACGTTAATACCTTATCCTGCATCTGTACCAGCTTGTCTACTAACAGTAGTCAATCTAGTCATAGGCACCGCTGTAAACATAAGTAAAGCACAAGTCAAACTCGAATTCTTAGGGCTCTGCTCTACTGCACAATTCTAGAAGATGAAGAATGGTAACCATCCTTAAATGCCCTATAGCCTCCTCATTATAAGTGTGGTGCACAACACACTCATAAGCAAGACTCTACTAGACACGACTTATAAACTCTCTAGAATATGGCGTGCTCTGATATCAAGTTTGTCACACTTTAAATCTGGGAAGGCACAATCAGTACCCGATGCCTTGCTTGACCGAGCGTACCAACCATAAATTGTATGATCTGAACCTGTAGAATGTTTGGGTCGACAAGGCCACCATATGAACATATTCGCTAAAAGACAAGATAACATAAATAGCTGACAAGACCATAGTCTGAGACAATAGCTAGCAGTAAGGCTGACAAGGCCATACAAAACATACTAATATGTAACACAGGTCGACAAGCCTCTAGGAGTATCGTGTCTATAATATGGCAGGGAGAGGGCCTCGATATACCCGTCACTGCATACATACATATATCATACCAACATTGCTGATTCAAGAGCTTTAGGAGGAATAAAGCTTACCAATCAAATGCAAAACTCAGCAACAGCCTACTGAAGAGGTCTATCTAGGCCTCTACTTGAACCTGCAACATAAATACAACACCCCCGACAATAGGGACATCAGTACAAAAAAATGTATTAGTATGTAAAGCATAAGTAATGTATGAAAAACTGCATCAAAATAAAGAACAAGAGTCAATCTGAAACCTGAATGCCACATCGATATGGAAACTGAAGGGCCAGTGTAGGCCTCGTGTATATATATATATATATATATATCCATCACACACTGATTACAGCTCAATGGTGTAAATTTATAATATCTCCCAACCGATTATAGCTCGATGGGGTATACAGGTAGCATCACCCAACCGGTGGTGTGTATAGTTCATAAATATGCCATATAAAGGTGGAGAGGCCACCTTTATAAAGTTCGATCAGAAACTCGACAATGGCGTATGGGGCTAAAGTGCCTCATCATCCGACTAGAAGGAGGGATTGGTGCAACTTCCACAACTGCTGAAGAGGGGGATGAGTGGGCAGATCCACACCCATGGTCATTGACCTTGGCCCCGAAAAATAGTCCTTATCTCATTCTTGAGTTGCAAACAAGAAGATACGCAGCGGTCAATGGCCCTATGTCAAAGGTGATGAAAGGTTGGTAACAGATCGGGAAGTTACAAGCAGTCACTAGAAACATGGAAAAAGACTAGTTTGAGGAGTTCTTAGCAATACAAGGAGCTAGGTAAAGAAAAGAAGATGAGGGGCGAACATGAAAAAAAATGTGTGGAATGTAGTCTTTTTATAGGAAAAAGGCTGAAGTGGAAGAGATGCCGATGCTTCGAATGCCCGCCAAGTGGATGGCCGAGATGGGATGCAGCACGGGAGCGAAGGTGATCTTCTCAACCCCTCGACTCCCTAAAAAGTATTGCCTCGAAACCAACCATCGATTAACAACATTAAATCGTCCTCAAGCACAGAAAATAAAAAAAAGAAAAAAAAAGAAGAAAAAAAAGAATATAAGGGTTTTGTTCTTTTCAACAAAAATGTACAAAGCTGAACCCTGAAACAATGAGCCCAGGGCAACGATAAACAACAACAAACTGATGAGCAGGTCATTCACCCTCGTAATTGTTGGCACCCAATTTTGTCCTTCCAAAATTTTAGTTAATTATTCAAGCTTCTTCAATTTTAATAATTTGAAATAATAATTTTATAATATTAATATGTTTTCAAGGTAATTTTGTGATTTTTGCAGTAAAGAAAAGATTTTTATATATCCCATAATATATATATATGTTACATATAATTCCAATATTTATTTTAAAAATATTTTTTTGAGTTAATATTTTATTTTATCAAAATCGATTAAGTTATAGTCTAATTAATATAATTAGTTTATTTTATAAAGTAATTATTTTACTTTATTATGTTAAGAAGCTTGATTGGTTAATTAGATAATTAATTTATCTCAATTTTATTTCATTTCTGTCAATTTTAAATAATTTGAGTCAATTGTTTAATTCAATTTGGCTACAAATTAAGTCCATTTTTGGCCATATTTGTAACTTATTATCAGCCTTCCTATTTAGCACCTAACCCAGCCCAATTTTCCAGCCTGACCCGACCCACATCACCCTTTAATTCTCCAATTCCCCCCCTTCTTTTTCATTCCAGCAAACAACGCCAACAACGCCAAACAACTCGATGAGCCCAGAAGCTCATCTAAATTCTCATCCTCGTCGATACCCATATCTGTGCGCTTTCCTCTCAAGGTTGTACGATTGTGGTGCGCTGGCACACCCTCGAAGACCCTAGAAGATTCTAGAAGGTCTCTCTAACGTTCTCTTTTCAAATTTTGTCCAATTTCATCCAAAATTGGTACGATTTCATACCTGCTGATGAGCTGTCCCTTATCCTCTCCAAGGAATTTGAATTTCCCTGGTGATTTCACCAAAAAAATCCTAGAATTCATTCTCCCACATCGGCTGATTTTTTGAAAAATTTCCTCAAGTTTTTTCCTATATCTCACTATTCCTTTGTTGAGGCAACCGTTGGTTAAGGCTAAAAATCTATAAGACTATTAACAGCTTAATTTTTTGCTAAGAAGACTTTTGGTATCCTTGAGTTTCTTTGGAGAACCACTCTCTAGCTGAAAGGAGGCCAAAGGTTTTTCAAAGAGAAAAAAAACTCTATTCCGGCAAATTCGAGTCGAAGTTGGGTGGTGGAATTGTCTTCAAGAGCTCGTCGTCCCGATTTGCTACTCGACAAAAGGTAATCCCCTTCCTCTTCTTCATTTTTATCAAGTTTCATTGCATCGTTTGTTTTGTTCTATTTTCTGCTCATTTTGAGGTTCAATTCTATTTTTTCCTATGTTAAAGGGTGTATATTGATCACTGTTTTGTGGTATTTTGGTTACTGTAAAGACGTGTTGAAAGGATGGACTCTCGTAGGGTTCCGTATAGAGGATGAGCGCCTAATGGTGATATTCATCCTCCTTTCCTATCCTTCTTCATAGGAATAAGTAGGGATCATATGTGTCCCATAAATGTTCATGTTTATTTGATTTCAAATAGAGGAAATACTGGATTTGGTTTGGAGCGTTAAATAAAGTTTGAACCCTTGGATTTTCTTTGTTTCGTTTTGGTTTTACTCCGAATTTCAGCCTCCTCTCGCAATGAGTATCTATGTGCATTTTGAGATTGTCCAGTGAACCCAGTGATTGGAGGTACTGTTAATGTATCTTCTCAATCACCAAGTAGAAGACATGAGCCGTCATTGGCTAGTATGAGTCCATTTTGTCGACTCAGTAAACTACCTAAATTGTGATTAAAGTAATAGTCACATCTTAGGTAAATTTGAGATGAATCGGTTCTTTAAAAGATTTCAAATTCTCTGATTCTATCATCTCTATTTCAAAATGTTTTTCTTTACTTATGTATTTTCATGTAGTTTAAGTTGAATTTAAATTTCGTTCGAATTAGGCATTCACTTCCGCTCTAGCATTTCTGTAAATCTGTTCATACTTTATGAAAATCCAACCTTAGTTGAATTAGAATTTTAGTCCCTTTCGAAGATTCTTTAGATATTCAAAGCATGGATCAGCTATCTGTCTTTATCCTCTTAATGTCATTTGGTTGAATGCTTTAGCCTAAAACAATTTCCTCTTCTCTGTAGATTCTACTACTTCCTTAACTAGTTTGTTTTCTTTAGCTATCCGACTAGTTGAGATGATCCTTTCCTTTTAGTCCACATATGTGCTTTTTTGAACAAGAAGTGTGATTTGTTTGCTCATCTTTTGCTCAAAAATGAATCTGTTGCTCCATTTTTCTCATGTTAACAAGTCCTTGGCTAAAATTGATGTATGTTTTAGAATGGTATGTCTTCCCAAGTAGCTAGCCATATCCTTCAAGGCATTTTATTTCATTGTGAAAAAGTTTTACCTCAAGAATGGTTTATCGTTTTAAAATCCGTTGGTATTTAGACAGGTTTAAAGGATAAAGTTTGTATCATTAAATTTTATTACGTGAGCTCCTTTTAAGCCTATTAAATATATGTGTAAAAGTATTCTATGTTTGGACCATATTAATCAGATTCTAGCCAAGCAATTTTCTTTTTTTTAAGGCTAAGTAACCATTGCCTATCTTGTTAAAAAAATCATATATCTTTTAAGCTAATTTCCCTTGAATATATCTGTGTTTTGATCTATAGATCGAAATCAGTTCTTTCCTCTTTTAAGTTAGTTATTAAGCTATGGTGACTTAATTTAGCAGCAAATTATTTACTTTATGATGAGTTTGAACAGAATGCTAATTCTTTTTTTTATTTTCCTATGCATGAACTCACTCGAGATGAGTCCAAATGGACTCCTATTCCCATACATTCGTATCCTCTTCGAGTCAACCTTCGTCAAAGCCATTGAAAGGGAAGCTAATATAAGGCCATAAGCCTAAAAATCTAGCAGCAGGAGCCTATGTAAAGAAGCGCAGCAGTAGTCCTAGAGACTCAAAATGAGAAATTGGACTTGAAATTTAACTGCCAACAGCTCACGAGAGAGCCAAGTTTGAGGCTCAACTTTAAATTCCCTCTTTATTTACTTATGCATTTATTCATTTGTTTAACACTAGATCTTATTTAATTTAGATGAATCCTCATAAGAGTTTGAACCTATCTTGACAAGTTACGTTTATATATGAAATTATTTTAATGGTTCACTTGTGTGATTACTTATCAAATTTGTTTTAATTTAGGCAAACTTAAGCTCGTAGAGTGACTTAGGGAATTTTCTATGTCCCTTCATAGCCATTAAGTAGCTCAAAATTCATATTTAAGAAATTGAGTTAATCTTTTAACTCAATGGTTTAAATCGGATAAAATTGCTAAAGTTAGAATTATTTTTGAAACTTCGACATTTAAATTGTTTCATTATTTTGAAATTAAAAATAAAAGGACAAATCTTGATAAATTATATTTATTTTAAATAAGATTTTTTCAATAAACTACAAAAAATTTCAAATAACTTAAAGATTTTTCAAAAGTTTAGCCAAATATTTTAAATCCATCGGGAATCACACTTTGTGGATTTTCGAAAGTGCCTAACACCTTCTTTCGAATTTAACTTGAACCCTTACCCTTTCTCTGGTTTTCAATAAAAGGTTTTTCCTAAAATTACCTTTTTAATATGGTTTCTTAATTTTCCTAAAATTAAGTGACGACTCTCTCTTTAATTATTTATAAAATAAAATCAACAAAAAAATTAATTTTTGCCACGAAGTAATGAAGTAGTTTTTGATTTTTCAAAAACGAACGTAACAGTAATCACACTCGAGCTTAGATATATACTTCTTTGAGAATGAAGATCATGCGTTCTCCGTATCCTTGCCACCAAAGGAGCGATCATGTCTGGGGACGTGACAATCTCTTTATCCAAGTCCAAGTCAACTTTATTAACCTCATAAAGGACATAGGCATGGGTAAATTGAGTGTCCCGTGCCTTAGCCAGATCAAGCCTGTTTTTGGCAGTCATTCTCTTAGCCACGAAGGTATTCACCTACCTCGTTAGGCGGCGGATTTTGGCCTCTGGTGGGTGATGAGAAGAGCCTTACTCGGGGTAGGGAAGACGCAGGCCAGAGGTGCAAATTCGTTGTTGGAGCTCATCTTGTTTCCTTAGAAGGCGCTCAATTCGATCGAAACAAGCGAAATTCTCCAGACGAGAGGCATCCGCCTGGCTGGCCAGCAAAATAGCATCCCTCTGATGGCTGTCCCTCTCAGACTGAATCACCTGTAGCTCTGCTAAGAGCACCTCGACCTCTAACATTCGGGCAGCCAAAGCCTTGCCAAAAGTGGCCGATCCTTGAAGAGCAGCCAGAGAACCTTCCAAACCAGCGAGTTTAACCTATAATTTTTTCTTTGCAGCTACTGACTGCCAAGAGCTTCAGCCATAGTAATACTAGCTTGAGAAGAAGGAAGGCGATGATTGGTCACAAGGAAAAGGAAAAAGAAAAAGGGAATAAGTAAAAGCTCACCTTGGAAGCATAATGAGCAGCGTTGTTTGTCAAAAACTCGATAGAGGCTTTGTCCATTCTCTGGATGTCTTTAAGAGATACGATGGCGCTCAAGTAATCGGCCTTGAAAAAGGCTCAGTTCTTCTGGGACGACCAAGAGTGCCTCATGATTGGCTTCAGCCTCCCCCAAAGCCTGAGCCCCTTCAAGAAAAAAAAGGGATAGGAGTCCGGTCTACTGAAGGTGCCGATGGCAGTAAAAAGTGAGGAAGAAATAACTTGTGGGGAGAACAGCGCGCACAGGGAGAACCTCTTCCTAACCCATCATGTTCAGTATGATGAGGTGGTATGCTTGCTTCAATCCCGGTGGGATTAGGGTTCTTCTCTTGAGGTGAAAAGGCTCCTACGTGCAGGTTCTCCCGATTCCCATAAAAGATCAGGGGATCATAAACCCCTCCAGCAGCAGCAACTGCAAGAGCGCTAAAGTCATTCGGTAAAGGATAAAGACGTACATAAGTGATAGAGCGACCATTGGGGTCCCGACCTAGGAGGCTGAGAGCCACCGCTTGAGGTGGGGCAGCACAAAACTCGACTTTAGCCCTGCAACACGAAGTCATAATGGCCAAAAAGCATATATGAGGCAAAAAATTGGGATCACTCAAAACTAACAAAGACCACGATTCTTTGCTTTCCAGCCATACCGAGTGGACAGAACGGACCAAGTGCGATCAACCGCGATAGTGGTTTCGAGGATGCGAGCCACCAAAGGTGGAGGGCATCGACTTGCTCCGAGAGACTGTCGCTCAGGGACGGGTACCATCAAGGGTCTGTGAGAAGCAAAGAAAGGCATGAGTCAAAGCGGGAAGGCTAAAAAAAAGAGTAGGAAAGGGTAAAATCTTCTGACACTTACGGTGAGTATTCCACGGTAAATATGAAGGAGCCCTAGAAAGCTCCTCTAGGGGAACGAAGACAAAGTGGTTGGTCCACCCATGATCCTGGGATCATCCAAGTTACTCACGATCATTTTCTTTCCCCAACGGATTAGCTTGATTTGACACCTGATATACGGGCGTGAGCGCAGAGATAGGCAACGGTTCTTCGCACCCAGGGTTCAATTGACCAAGGGACAATCAGAAGATATTGCAAAAGAAGATAATCATATCATCGATGAGGTCGCCCAGTCCATCACTAAATAGGTATGTGTAGACGAAAGATACGTCGATTGGCTGGACATGATGCAGTTTGTGGATGCTGGGGATCTTATTTTAACTCCCCTTTCAGTCCTGCCGCAATCCTTGATAACGCTGGGAATAGTATCGTCTTTTACAAGGGAGACCAACTTGTATAGTGGCACAAGAGACTCATCGCTCGATTGGACGGTAAAGTCTTCTTGGAATTTGAAGTGGATAGACACTATATCATCAACGCAAGGCTCACATTGGAAGGTGGATTATTTCTTCTTCCTCGGAGGCGAGCCAGAAAGAAATAAGAAGAACTCATTTTCAGTAGAAGAAAGAAGAAAAAGAAGGGGTAAGAGGATTGAACAAGTGAAAAGAAGATGCGTATAGGCGAATCCAGATAAAGCGACAGCCTGGGGAAATGAGCTTTTATGAGGATAGAATGCGTGGAGGAGGATTCGACGGGTGAGAAAGTAGCTAATCGCCAACAGGCCCGTGGGAAGTAGCTAATCGCCAATAGCTATTGCGCCCAAAAGATGGAGGGACTATTTGTATGATGTAAAAATGGATCAGTAAGGATTGGGCCGACCGGGTCAACTTGGCCCGGGTCAAAGAGGAACCAGCTCATAATAATGCTATCTCGGGAGCGGTACAACAAGGCACCCGCCCGGTGAAGAAGAAAGTGGTCTGAGATGACCAATGATGACGACTACACGCAAAAGATAGACAAAATGATGGTGTGTCAGATTATTCAGGTGCGCGGACAACCCTCGGTTGAGCCGCGTCAGACGTGGCATACTAGGTTGACATCCTCCAACGGTTCAAGGACAAGTGGTTATCAATCATTGGTTACGGTATAATGAGCTCAACAGAATGACATTATCTCATTGGCCAGAATACACCTTTTGTATCCTATAAATATGCACCCCTCCTTCATTGTAAGGGATCATATTCTTGCTAGCACAAGCCCTAAAAGCAATAAAATATTTCTTGCTTGGTCTCTAAGTTTGCTATTTTCTCTTAGTGTTCTTACTGTTCTTTACGTTTACGCTCACTTATAGTGTGTTCTTGGTTGGTGTCCGCCTATAGCTAGGAGGATCGGACGTCTCGCCGTCGTTACAGATTTGTTCTTTATCACTATCTTAGTACTGATTTATTGCATGTTTCCTTTATGTTTATTACCTTTTGTAAACTCACGTCTCTAACGACGAAGCTAAGATCGTAGCGCATGCTCTTGACCCACAAAAAATCTAATTGTCCCAAATCGATGGTAAACAACTTACATATTCAAACTTCAAACTGAAAGAAAATATATAGTATATATTACTCCCTCTGTCCCATATTAGTTGACCATCATACTAAAAATAATTGTCTCATATTAGTGCTCCACCTTATTAAATCAAAAAAATATTAATTAAATTTTGTCCATATTATTCTTGCAATTAATTCTTTTTGAAAGTGTTCACACTTGTTTGTAAAGTTTCAACGAAATTTCTTAAAAGGTGAATTAGTAAAACTATCTTCTTATTTATGATTTGTTAACATGCGTGTAAAAAAGAAAGTGACCAATTAATATGGAACAGAGGGAGTATTAAGTAGCTTATGTTCATTTTTTATTTAAGAGTTCTAAGTGTATTTCAAAAATTGTATATGGGCTTGTTTGGATGGACTTATTTTAAGTATTTTTAAGCTAAAATAACTTTTAAACATTTTTGGAGTATTTGGCTAAAGTAAAAAAATGCTTTTAAGCGCTTTTTTGTAAGCTAAAAAGACAAAAATAAGCCAAAAATTATAAGCTCATCCAAACACCCACTATATGCTTTTTTTAAACTAGAGGCATAAATAAAACTTTTTAATAAAAATGTTTATCATCTTTCTTAATATATTTTAAAATGTATATAAAAACTTTTTTAGTTGAAATTTAATAATTATATTTTAATATATTTGGTTATAATCATGCTAATATCTTTTATATTTTATTTTTACTAAAATGCTTAATACCTAACTAAAATGAATTTTTTTAATCCAGGCTTATATTAATGTCGAATTTAACATACAAAAAAATATATCTTAAAATGAATCATACTAAAAAATATATCTTAAAATGAATCATACTACATATAAGAAAGTTTAGGATAATCTTTATTTCGAAAATTTGGGAATCAAACTAAAACAAAAATAAATATTTAATATTTATTACGCGAGATGAGAGAAATCTAAAATGTGATTGGTCAAAACTCGTGGAGCCCCGTCACAATTGTCACGTCATCAAAAGAGCCGAATGATCTGGAACATTCCCCAACCCCCGCGAAATTTATTAAGAACAACTTCTTCTTCTTCTCATTCAATTCAATTGTTGTCTACTAACTTGAAATTCGCTACGATTTCTGAAGAACAATCGAATCGACCCGAAAAGCTATATTTTGGATCCGAATATGAAGACCCGACGAATTTCGATAGCCATTGTTCTATGCGCATCACTCTTCGTCCTCCACATACAATCCAAAACCGTTGATCCTTATAAGGTATGTATAAGTCTCTATTTCCTCTATGTATGAACTTTTTTTTGTATAATATATGGATGCCCCTTTTACGAAATTGATTAATTATTTTTCATATTGGATAGTGGAATTGAAATGGATGTAGAGGATTTTAACTAATTGAATGAGTATAAGGATAGTTGAAAATTGATAGATTTTTTCTGTTGAATTCTACTCATTTTCACTGGAGCTTGAAAATTCTCCTTGTTTATTAAGACTGTTAGATTGAGTTTTCATGGTCCTGGTGCACTAAAGCTCCGCGCGACTCCAATTGTACACAGCCTTACCCTGCATTTTTGCAAGAGTCCTGTGACATGGCAGCAACTTTACCGGTCACACCAATGCTCTCCTTCAGTGATTTGAGTTTTCATGATGATTCTGAAAGTTTTTTGCTTTTGTCCGTTGGTTTTATCTGGGGTTTATTAGAATTGTTCCATTTAACTATTTTTCCTATATTATGATAATGTTCTAATTGACAAATTGTGGTATAGGAAATAGAGTAAATGAAGGATTGTCCCTTTATAGAAAGGGAAGCAAACATATTATTGATTGACTGTGGAATAATATCCGTTTTACTGATAAGTATAAAGTCTAGTAATTAGAATGTAAAAAGAGAAACTCCCAGAATGCTAATATGCATATGATGGATTGGCTATTTATTGTTAATTCAGATCTTTCATCTGCTACTGCTGATATATACACACATCTTTGTGGCACAAAGACGATCAATGCAAAAAAGAGCCACAAAGTTCTGATCCTCTCATGCTTGTTGGTTTTAAGTGAATAATACCTTAAATATCAGGCACTTTTAAGCCTAAAAATTTAATCACTTGACAGTTCATGATGCAAGAATAGTTGTATATCCTGAGTATCCATATGCAGAGTGATTTACCTCATCTTCCATGGTTAACCAATGATTTTGGATTTTTCCAGGTGCTCGGAGTTGGTAAAAACGCAAGTCAGCGTGAGATCCAGAAAGCTTTCCACAAGTATGTGCTATACTGGGCTCATCTTTTTTCCATCATCAATTTGTTCTTTAAATCTCAATGTTCCTGCTTTTGTTGTTGTTCTCTCTTTTTTTTTTTGAACATTGCTTCACCATCCGCTCATCGAGCAGTCAACTTTCTCTTAGCCAAAATTTGGCTTGACCGTATCAACTGTTATCCTGTCTAAATATTTTACTGGAGGTTCTGCCATGATTGATGTTGAGGATTTGTAGTGGTGATGAATATTTTCCATGTACTTTTATTTGTGCTTCAAACTTTTACGTGTCTTGGAGTACTTGTAGTTTGGCCTTCAATTCTAGCCATGTCTTACATGCTTCTGGGATGGAACCTACAAGTGACACCCGAATAGAGTGCAGAATATATGTAAGTTACTGGGGCTCTTAGTGACGATAGAAAAGCAGGACTCTTTATAACTTTAAACTTGCAGTTTTTCTAGAGATCCAGAATCTTAGGCCTGCAATTACTCGATGTTTTCATCCATCAGTTAAGAACTTTGATGGGAAATATGCTCTTGACCTCAGGGTTGTCAAAGGCAGAAAGTATGGGTAAGTGCTAGGTCTGTTAGGCTTTTAAGTGCAAGCAAAGTTAAAATGAATGGAAAAACAAAAATATGGATGCTGTATAAGGAAAACAATATAAAGACATATAATTTTGATAATGAATATTACTATAGCTAAACAAAGTATATAGAGTGAAAAATCATGTAATTTCAAATTTAACAACCATTTAAAATTTTTGATTCAAATGCAAGTAGTAGTTTTAAGTTCTCATTAGTCAGATTTCTTATGATAAATCTTCAATTTATTATTCATTATCAGTTTATCACTCGATAATGCATCCAAAACTTTCTGCTAATGATTAAGATATCACTTTGCCAACTACAATTATTTCTTAATGCTTCCCTCTTAAAGCAGAGACCGTAGAAATAAGGCTCATTCTTAGTTCCTTGGTGGCTGGAGGAGGAATGCCAAACTAAGCTTTACCTAGCTTTGGGGGTTTAGCGTACCTCAATCGAGCCTTTAACAACATTGGTTGTTACCTACTTATTCTTATCAATCTGATCCAAATAGCTACTTATTTTCCCGAGAACAAATAACCTAGTATTGATCAATCTGATCCAAGTGGTCTTAACTGCTTATTCTTGTCATTGTCTTGGAATGGGACATGATAAGAGTTGGAAGTAAGACTATAAAATTTGAAGGTAAAGCACATATTGACAATTTTTCCCTGGCCTCTTGACTATCAGCATGCAGTAGGTTACTGGTACTTTCTTTAAATTCGGATCCTGCAATATGAGAGTTGCAAATATGCTCATGGTCGATTAGATTCTATATGTTTTCAAGGTGAAACTTTGTCTGAAGCTTCATGGTTTTTCGAGAATTTGCTTGTATTTGCTGATTTTCAATTGTTGAACTTCTCTGCATTAGTTTTCCGGCAATTAATGTTCTGTCCTTTTAATCTTCTCCTTTATCCCCCTTCCTTTTCAGGCTCTCACTCCAATACCATCCAGACAAGAACAAAAATAAGGGTGCACAAGAGAAATTTGCTGAAATTAATAACGGTATAGCAGCTTCTGATCTCTATCTTCCTTTTCAGCATTCTCTGCCTATTAAAAAGAGGAAAGAAAGAAATTGTAGTTGAGGAAATTAAAAGAATCACTTTTTTTATTTTCTACAAAATTGTTGCTAAACTTATCACTCGAATCTGCGATCCAAAGATGGCATTGTTTTGCTTAATCTTTTCTCAAGGTGCTAGGTAGGCTTTGATTTTATTAGAGATCCAAAGATGGTGTTTGAGTAAAGGTTAAAACCCATACAATCTGAGTTATCTTGATGTGTGCAACTAGTTACAGCATGCACTTTCTTTCTCTGGGTGTTTGCTTGCTTGAGGATCAATGTTATTAACTATCTGTATGATCTGTCTATCAAATTTCAGCTTATGAAATTCTGTCTGATGAGGAGAAGAGGAAAAACTACGACGTATATGGAGATGAGAAGGGAGCTCCTGGGTTTGATGCTGGCGGCACTGGAAATCATGGTGGATATACATACTTCACAAGTGGTGGACCAGGACAAAGTGGGTTCAACTTCGGACCAGGTGGTATGGGTGGACAAGGAGGTGCAAAATCATTTTCATTTTCCTTTGGCGGTCCTGGCAGCCAAAGCTCTTCTGGCTTTGGTTTAGATGATATATTCTCCAACATGTTTGGGGGTGGTATGGGAAGTGGGAGTCAATTTGGGGGTTTTGGTGGCTTTGGTGGTTCAGGCAGGTCTCAGTCTAGATCCAAGAACTCCGGCAAGAGCATCCCTTCCATAAACTCGCAGATGTATAAGAAAGAGATATATGATAAAGGAATGACTTGGCTATTACTATCTCATACATCTTCATCAAGAGGTATCCAATATTATGAATCTGTCATTGGAGAAGTCGCAAGCTCACTGGATGGGGCGATGAAGGTATGCATTCTTTCGCTTACATCATAATGCTTTTAGACATTACTGTATTTCCGCTGATGTGCTTTTACTGTGACAGGTGGGGAGTATAAACTGTGAAACTGATGCATCTTTCTGCAAGGGTCTTGACATATATCCTCGCAATGCGCCAAGATTGTTTGTGTATTCATTAAAATCAAGTGGAAGTGGTGCTTTGATGGAGTACAGTGATGATTTAGATGTGAAGAGGGTGAAAAGTTTTTGCCATGAGCATCTTCCTAGATTCTCAAAGCGAGTAGATTTGGACCACTTTGATTTTGTTTCCCAGACTGTAGGAGGATTACCTAAAGTGATGCTTCTCTCTACAAAGAAAGATACTCCAGTTATTTGGCGTGCTCTTAGTGGCCTGTATGGAAAGCGTTTCGTCTTCTATGATGCACAGGTTGGTACTCTTTTAACTTCGTTAGAATATATGACTAAGCTTCTCTATATATAGTCAAATGTTGTAACTTAAATTTGGATTTGAACTAAACTACACTTTATTCTTTGTAATTTTTTCACTAAAGTCTGCGTCTTGTTTAATAGGTTCGTGATGCTTCTGATCCCGCTGTCCGAAGGTTGGGAGTTGATGCTCTTCCTGCCATTGTTGGCTGGCTATCCAATGGGGAGAAGCAGATTTTGAGAACAGGAATTTCTGTAAAAAATCTAAAGTCAGCAATTCAAGATCTAAGTGGTTTGCTGGACAATTTTGAAAAGACAGATAAGAAGGCGGCTTCAGCACAGAGTAAAAGAGAGCAGAGTGAACCAGAGGATAAGCAAATCCCAGTACTTACCGGCTCCAATTTCAATGATATTTGCGGGGAGAAAACTCCTGTTTGTGTGATTGGTGTTTTCAGGTCATCTAAAGCAAGGGATAAGCTAGAAAAAGTTCTATTATCGGTAAGTCGTCAGCTGTATGGACTGTGTTCAGTGATTAATTTACTCTGTTCTCCGGTATGAAATAAAACCGACTTAACAGATTTGTGACTCAAATTTTGCCAACTGTAGGTCTCTCAAAAATCATTATCAAGGCGACAGAATACAGCGTATGGCTCAAGAGATTCAGTTTCCTACGCAGTTCTGGATGCAGCAAGGCAGCAGTCTTTCTTGAATGCGTTTGACAAATCAGGATATAAATCATCAGACAAGGTCCTTCTCGCGTACAAGCCGCGGAAGGGTAAGTTTGCTGTTTTTGAGGGAGAAGTTACTACTGAAGATGCAGAGAGTTTCATTAGCTCCGTTCTCAGTGGGGACGTACAATTTTCCAACACCAGACAGAAACCAATAGCAAAGTGAAAATTAGGAACTAACTTCAGTGGAGATGAAAAATACTGAGATCTGGAATACATGTACAGCCAGTGCTTCAAGGTTGCTCCTTTATTTTTGTTCATTTAGCCCTTCGTCATGAGCTGGAAGAAGTTGATTTAGCAGCAAGTCGATTAACCGTTGCCGAGTGGGGATGTTTTTCTTTCGATAAAAATGCACATAATAGCAGCATACAACTGAACTTACCGTGTAGGATGTAAGTTCTGGCAATGTTTCTATAGTCTGATTTCTCAAGTTTGTTGCAATTTCTAATGTATAGTATAATTTTATAATCAGACTAGTTAGACTTGTTATCTTGTCAAGGGATAAACTATCAATCATTTTTTTGATAGTTGTATTAGTCGTGAAGAGTAAAACATGCTTAGACAAATTCATATTTCCTCAAGATTCCAAGAGAGAGATTACAGTAAGGTTGCCTCAAAAATTCATGTTTCGTTTAACTTCACGCGCACGGTGTGTTCATCAAAAATCGAACCAAATCACCAAATCTAAAAAACAAAGGAAAGATCTCTTAGTTTGTTTTGGTTTCGATTTTAAGATTAAAAAATAATAATAAAAAAAATATATGTGAACCAAATTCAAATTCTTATTTTGAATATTCGAGAAACAAATAATTCTTGAGTTGTTGTTGTGCTAAGATTATCTAAGAAAACAATAAAACTTGTAGTAAGCTCGAAAATGTTGGTTTTAATCAAATTTGAGAAAAGTCCAGGGTTTTGGCACAAAGTGCAATCTTCTTGAGTCTTCATATCATCATATTTATTCGTTTTCCTGCGTTACTAGTTGCAGGTTGATATCACTTATTGAGCGTCTTTCTGACAACTCTATAACTACTTTGTCTATTTCTAAAGCTCATATTTCTATTGTTATCGATCGATAGTGAAGTGCATGTAGATTCTGTCTTTATCAGCTAAAGCAACGCTAAAGGATATATTCTGTCCCATTAGCTAATTGTTCCCCTTTCCCTATAAGGTTCACAAATAAGCTCTAATTGATTCGATAGTGTTATGTTGAAATATAGTCAACCTAATATGCGCTTGGAAATATAGTATCATACATATATTTCATAAAAAAAAAAATCAACAAAAATCAAATAGATCGAAAAATCTAACAAAATCGATAAAAATCAAAGCCATGAAAAACCGACTTAATTAGTTTAATTTCCTTTTAGTGAAAATTTGACTCAACCCAAATTACGAACACCCTATGCATTGGCGTATAGAGGAGGAATGATCAGAAAATTTTAAAAAAATTGATAAATACAATATTGTACGAAATTTCCATTACTCTACACAAATATAACTTTCATTATTTTTCTACATGAGGTAGATAATTCTTCATTACTCCTACCCATTATGTAAATTTCATACTTCCATAACTTCTTTCATGATCTCAACGGTTAATGATATATTTAGAATTTTTAAAAATATAAATAGAGGCATGAAATGTAATATGTGATGCATTTGGAAGAAATGTGAAAATCTATACTGTCATAGCATTTCTCTTTATTTGCTATGTATATATTTCTTATTTGCTTTTATTTTTTAAAAACGTTATCAACACCAATTGCTAATTCCATCTTCTTTGTCAAGACTATGTGGTAGGTGATTTTTTCACTTTCACGACTTCGTCTCTTATACTTTTTTGGTCCCCCGTTAATTTTATTTTAAAAAAATTTCATAGCGGTAAGAGTATACGTAAATCTCTACTTTATGTTTTTTACTCCTTAGTTTCACGTTCTTAGTCTCAACTAAGCGCATATTCGGCCCTTGACAATTTGTTCACATTCTTGCACCACTTGCTCCACGATCTTGCTATGTCAATTCAGTTTAAGACACTAGGAGCCGGTAAGAGAATGGTAGAAAGAACACAAGAGAATTTCAAAAAAGGTTTGTATTAGAAAGAACTTAAATTATTTGCTTGATGATTACAAATGATCGAATGCCCTTCTATTTAAACTATTCACCTAGGAGCTAGTGGATAAATACTACTCCCTTCGTCTCAATTTATATAAGTTACTTTGACTTGGCACGGAGTTTAAGAATGAAAGAGATTTTTGAAAATTATGATCTAAAATAAGTCATAGATGTTTGTGTGGCTATAAATCATTTCATTAAGGGTAGAATATGCATTTTAAAGTTAAATTGTTACTAAATATAAAAATATGTCATTCTTTTTAGGACTGACTAAAAAGAAAAGTGAGTCATATAAACTGAGACAGAATGAGTAATTATTACACAAGTCCTTGCATATTTAAAAATAAGACCCTTTTATAAAATACTCCACAAAGCTATAAAGTTCCAAGGACTTGCGGTATTATGAAAACATGTAAGGACAAAGTCTGATCATGGTGGGAACGGAAATGTGCCTGGGTTAAGAACAACGAGAAAACTTCCTTCACTTGCTCAATCTCTAAAGTGAATTTGAAAACTTTGGAAGAAACTGACCATTTTCCGTGTGAAATGACAAGGATTGGTTTGGTTACTTAGGGAATCCTATCATTTGCTTTCTTGTAGTTCTTCTCTTTACATCTACCTCCAAAACAAACAAAAAGGACGACGAAATTTCTATATTTCCTAGAAAATTCATAGAATTCTAGGGTCTTCCAAGGAAAATCCCCACATTTCTCTAGAATCTTCCACAAGTGCTAGCTTTTTTTGTTATACAATCATCTCACATGGAAAAAATTTGTTCCACTTGGTTCTTATGTGGCATGATGGCATGACGGATCAACACACTCTCTCCCATTTGATGTTGCGATAATAGCGGCTTCTTGTTGTTGTATAAAATCTCGAATCTTGTCTTTGAATTGCCACGCTAAGTCTTCATATTTCTCCCATATGACTTCCTCCGGTGATTGCCCCTTCCAATGGATAAGGAACATGGCAGTGATTTTTTGAGCTTGTTTTTTCTTGGCCCGGTAGTCAATGATAACCTCAATCTCCCGATCATTCGTGGGGGTGATAGTAATGGGTACACGATTCGACTGTCCTCTACTTGGTCATCCTTGTCTTCATGGAATGACTTAAGTAGGCTGACATAGAAGATGGGATGGACCTTAACATGCGAAGGCATGTATGAGATCTTTCCCACCTTGGCAAGGATCCTAAATGGGCCCTCGTACTTGCAAATCATATTTTGGTGCATGCCTCATAGTGCCTTGAACTGTCTCGAGTTAAACTTTATCATCACCATGTTCCTAACTCTATAGTCCGTGGACGCCTCACACGGTCTGCAAAATTTCTTCATACGCTTAGCTGCCTTGTTCAAGTAGGACGTAGCAGTGTCAAGTTGCTCTTCCCATCCTTTGGCTATATGATAGCTCCCAAACACTTCCCTCGAATGTGGCTGACATGAATGCAGAGTTTGAGGTTGTTGGTCTATGGTAACATCAAATGGTGTATTCCCTATGGATTCACTACACTGCACGTTATAAGAAAATTGGGCAGTGTCTAAGAGTTTTGCCTAATACTTCTGATGCACGCTCACATAATGCCTCAAGTAGCATTCCAATAAGATATTGGTTCATTCCATCTGTCCATCTGTCTGCAGGTGGAAACTAGTGTAAAAGTTCAGCTCCATGCCAAGTATATTGAACAACTCCCTCCAAAAGTTTTCAGTGATGCGGGTGTCTCGATCACTAATGATATGCCTTGGTAATATATAACTAATATCTGCATAACTAATATATGTGTAGTTTTAACCAACTACCACTACAATATTTTAGTCTTTTGGCCACACTAAATCTGGATCACGTTTGTAAAGTATTTCCTAAAACATATTTGGTTACGCTTTTAAAGCGTAGCCATAGTTTTTAGCTTCTAGCCACAGTAATATTGACAACACTTTTAAAGTGTGATCTTTAATGGTATAGGTCACACTTTATAAGCGTTGCCATATCATAATATAATTGGCAACAGTTATTTACACATACGGCTACACTTTTAAGTGTATTATTTTTATAATTCTAAGTGCAACACTTTAGAAGTGTGGCCTAAAATTTTCATTAAAATATTTAATTCTCCCTCCAAATATTTTACTCTCCCCCCAATTTCTAATTAGCCAAAAAATAAATCAGAAAGAACTTTCTCTCTCAAAATATATATTCCATCGGCTAACAACTCCCTCAAATTGCAAAAGAACTTTCTCTCTCAAACTTTTGGTAGAAATTCTGGTTATGTTTTGAGCTAAGCTAAAGCTTTTGGTAGAAATTTTGCATCTGTTTTGAGCTAAGCTTCTGGGTTCGTGCAGAAAAAGCTTCTGAGTTTATTGCATGTCTGTTTGTTTTGCATCTATTTTGAGCAAAGCTAAAGCTTTTGGTAAAATTTTTGCATCTGTTTTGGTAGAAATTTCGGTAGAAATTTTGAATCTGTATCTGGGCTTTTTAATTGTAGCTGCAATGAAAGTGAAGTTCGCATTTTCTCCGTCAAAACCCCATCGTATGCATTGGTGGAGGAAGAATCCATGTCAAAATTGAAGTCGACTAAGGTGATGAGGAAGCTACCGACGAAGAGGGGAACGGAGATTGTGGCGGTGTACATTAGGAATCTGGCGGGATGCTGACAGTTCCTTACTCACACAGCAACGCGATTGTGTACACTCGTTGAACTCAGCCACCATCTCCGGGTAAATTTGAAGTTGTATATTTTCTCGTATGCCTTATAGTTGTAGTACTATTTTATCTCTAATTATTTAAGGTTTTTTAGCTGTTGTATGAGAATGAAGCCCTTGGCTTATGTTTGATTTCATATAAAACAAGGGATATTGTATATTTCCTGTTCTGATGGAGAAAATTTCAAACAAAATGGGGGTTCTCGATCATGTGGACAAAACATTCATATAATTGAATTTTGGACTTTTTGAAAATTTTATGTGTTTGTGTGTGTATTGGTGCATCTGTTGCCTTTAAATACCGGATTAGCATTTGATTGAAAGAACAGACATTCAAAGAAACACGCATTATATATCATGTAGATCGATAACTATATCTGTGTAGATGATAACTAAGTTGAGTGCATTTGTGTGGGGTATATACTAGTTCTGTTTGAACTTTAAGGAAAAAAAATTATTAGTTCTGTTGGAGCTACTAGGAAAAAAATAAGTTTATTCAAGGTTAAAATCACCTTTCAAGGGACTGGTCTTTTAAATTTTATGAGCAGCTAATGAAAAATTAGATAGTTTTCTTGAAGTTGATTTCATCAAGATATGAAGCAGAGATTACATTTATCCGTCGTACTTGTCATTGTCTTATAAACATATTTGTTCCTATTGCATTTCAATTTTCTTTGGTAAGTATTCTTTGATTAGTTCAAGTTTAGTTTAGTTATTAACAAAACACAAACTGGTATCTAGTTCTTAACCTTATTACAGGTTGAAGATGTCTCATAGAAGACCAGGGGAAAGTGGGAGCACTAGTTCAGAGTTGGAAGAGTTGGAGTATAAATACTATAAGGATTTAAGAGATGAAAAAGTCAAAATTAGACGTTCTGGACAGTATTTCAGATGTTCGTACTGTTATGATTCGAGTAAAGACTATCATTCACAAGAGCTTTCAAGGCATTCTTACCGCATTGGTAGAGAATCAGGGAGTGCGAGTTTAAACCCGTAAGTAATTAATCACTTCTACCATTTTGTTCTTTTGTCATAATTTAACTCCATAGGTAATGAATGACCCATGGTTGACAAATTTTGAAGCCGTTTCTTGGCCTTCTCTTATCTTGTTCTGACTAGACTAAAAAGATAAGCAAATGATGATGTCTAGCTAGTCACATTAAAATTGCTTCTTCTTCATGTGATATCAGTTACTACAATTATTTTAGGTATAATCAGAAGCAAGGTTAGATCTACTTTTCTCGTCCTTCTTTAATTTTTACTCTAAAAATATTATTGGTTTATTTAGCATGTTGTAACCTAAGTGCATTGATAGCTAGCCCAGATAAAATAACTCTTACATTGTTTTAGCACTTCAATCTTCTCAACCTACTTTTACAATCTTCAGGTTATACTACTGTTATGAAATAGTGGTTGTTGAATTATCTAGTATGTTATGAAGGGTGTATCTAGTATGTTTAAGAAAGAGTTATCCTCTGTCAGTTACTATAAGAAGAAAATTTTCCTTTTGATTTCTGCAATAAAGTTGTCAGTTTTCTAACATATCTGCAGGCCACTGTCAATTTAGTTCCTCCTAATGCACGGAGAGTTGCTGTAAAATTTGACTGTTTCAAGATAGCAAGCCTGGTAAGTAAACTTCATTTTGTCTAGAAAATTCAATTAGCCTGCATTTTACTGTATTCATTAAGCAACAAGATGTTTCACTTTACTTTATTACCAAGTATCAATAGCGAGACCGGAGACCCGTACTGCACATTATTACTCTCTTTAAGAACATAATCTGTAGCAACAGGTTGATCTCAGGTTGCTGCATTTTATCAGAAGAAACCGTTGATTGTTCTTTGTAGGTGTGTACAAATCGATTCTACTCTCGGCAAGTGATTCGGGGTCAGGTACATGTATACTGTTAATGAATGCGTCGATGAGATGTTCGAAGTTAGTATTATATCTGTACATTTTTTAGAACAGTGCATCTTTGTTATATGTACTTGAATTAATTTGGTCTTGTTTTGATTTCTTGTAGATTAGAGATGCAAAATTGACGAAGATACTACTACAGCTTGGTCCGGTATGCCTTATTAGTTGAACTTGCAAATTATACTGAAATAATATCGCAATCAGCTTCTTATATTTTCTAGTTGTATAGTTTTTAATATGGAAGTGGCAATACTAAGCTGTCTCACTGTTAGTAAGTATCCAGAGTCCAGACTAAATGAACACATAACTATCCATATGGATGGCATTGTTCAACCATTTGTCCCTATTACCAGGTGAAGGTTGAGCCTCAAATTGCATTTCATGAACTTTAATCACATCTGACGTGACTCCGTACCGACGCCTTTCCCTTTGTATAGTATACGGCTAAGTGACTTCATAACCTCAACCTACTTTTTTTCTTACTGTAGCATAGGCCTTCGTCGGGCTTTCGTCCCTTCGCCTATAGACAGCGGGTTGGCTTCGCTATCGCTCATGACTTGGTATAGAGCTGTGTAGTCATCGATTTTACCACCAGAATGCGTATGAGATAGTGGTCGGCCTTTCGAATTCTTCCTTACTTTTCTGAGAAGCCCTTTACGACTATCCTATAAAGGAAAGGGGGGTGTTCACCTTTGGAAACTTAACTACTTAAGTCCTTCTCAGAAAGTCAAAGTAAGGGCGAACAACATTCTGTTCTACAGATACAACACTGAATATTTCTTATTAATATTAAACATCTTAATAGTGAACTATTTTCTACTAAACAAGGAAACCTTCGGTTCCCTTTGTTTGAATAAACGCCGCTTATTTTAGTTTACATTCAAACCAAAGTAAACCAAACCTAAGAGGTCACGACATCTTGTTGATATTGATTGAGGAGTTTGATGGAGTTTAGCATCGTGAAATATATTCCCAAAGGTTGATTTTCTCCATATTGATAACCATGTTTTCTTGTAAAATCTGACTTTTCAATCTGTCCTTCTTCTAGATCCACTGAGACTATTTATTTATTTCTCGATATTGCTTCCTTCTGACTTAATTTCTTTATTCAATCTCCTTGTAGCTAGCATCTTATATGTTATTCCTTTTTATTTTCTGTATGGATTTTGTGTTACTTGATTGTGTGTTGTATTGTCTTTATTAACTACTCCCTCTTCTTCTGTTGCATTGTCAGTTTGTGGTTGTTTCATATTGCTTGTGTTTTGACCATTTTCATGTGCTTGTTCATTATCTTGTTTGTTACTCCTTTCCGCTTTGTCTCCTTTTTTTTGTCTTCTTTGTATTAATCTTATTCTATATCTATTATTTAGTAGATATAATTTTTACTTTGTTTTCTTTCCTTTCTCTTTTTTCTGTGTTTAATTTTCCTCTTCTCTTGGTTGGTTAAAAGAGCTAATGTGTTCTGTGTTTTTACCTTATCTTAATCCTTACTTTCCTGTTGTGCTTTCTTCCCTCCATTATCATCCTTTATTTCCTCACTTGTTTTGTCCTTATTGTATTTGTTTTTCCTCTGCATCCATTCATGTCTTCTTTGTATATTACTTTCCACCTTGTTACCTCTGATATATTTAAATTGTCTATCTGCTTATGTTTACTTTTATTATCTGTCTTTCTATTTTTATCACGAGAGAATCAACTTGAGCACAACTTCCTGTTGGTTCATGGGTAGAAATGTTGGACCAGAAAATAGATTCTACAGAAAAACTTAGTGATGATGATTCTGTTGATAATTCTTCCAGTATTGGTGAAGATGTGTCCAGGAGGAAGTCAGTTTTGTATTCTCTAAAGTGGGATCACATCATTTTGGATGAGGCAAGTCATAACTGGTATACCCCTGCACAATCGTATGGGAGAATTATACTCAATTGTAAGTTAACTTCTGCAGGTTTAATGTTTTCCCGAACTTTTTATTGTTGTGAGGTTAATTACATGCTTTACTTCTAAACAGGTTCGTTTCTTACAAGTTAAGCCTTATGCTTGTTACTTTTGCAAAGATTGTGATCTTGCACTTCCTCGAAGACTGTAAGTTCTGTCTCACACTAATGCCATGTGCTTCAATTTGATAATAATCTTCTCATGGGTGTAGCTCCTCTTATTTTTGGATTCAGTTTACTGTTAAAAAAGTGGATTTGAATGAAAAGGACTACTACCTACAGATGTTAAAAGAAACCATAGCAAAGTTGGATAAATATGCTCTCTCTGATATTTATTTTTAAAACTAGCTCTTTTTGCTTGCAAATTCCACTTGGCTTGTCACACTAAAGTAACATTTTCCCATAGAATTTATTTCATGGGACTGGCTCATTTTTGTTTTCCTTTTTTGGTTGCATATCCTGTTTTCTTGTCTTATGCATGAAGTACTTGCATGGAATATGTTTCCTACAATTACCTGTTCTTAAGTAGTTCTGGACCATATTGGGTTAGTACCTGACTCATTTTTGTTTTTCTTTTGCTTATTCTGTACTTGCATCTCAAATGATGAGTTTACAAAAATTTAACAGTTTAAACCATTAAAACACACAATTTGACTTCCAGAAACATATATGTGTGTGTCTTATTATCGATCTTCAAACAAATTTGATTGTGGCAAATGTTTGACTAATGTCTTTTCTTTCCTTGTGGAATACTCTATGGAAAATCCAGTAGTGAGCTTCGGCAATAAAGACAAGACTTCTCAATTTGAATCCGAGGTGACCCAGGTAAGAGCAACCTCGATCTGAGTTGTCTACTACTTCATTTGAGAAAGCTTCTATCTTTAGTGACTTATGAAACTTCTTTCGAGTTGAAGGAGCTCTAGTGAAGAAGACGATGGTGACATCTATGATCATGGTTCTCAGCTGGTTTCCGAGCTTTCCCAGGTAAGAAATTCCTCGATCTGAACAAATCTTAGTTAAAAATATCACCTAAGAAGGCTTTTAACTCTGGCTTCTTTGTTGTTAGCACATCGTGATACTGGGGGTGGTTGTGCATCTGCTGGACTCACTACCATGGCATTGTGGATCTGAGGATGCAAGCAAAACAAATAGAAACAGGCATTTGAGGTAAGAACCCGATCTAGTTACTGCAACTTTGCCTTTTGTTTGCAAATATTTTATGGTTCCTCTGTTGTGACTTCATCACTAGTAGGTGTATTCTGCTGCGGCACTTCAGTTGATACTTCTGATAGTAATTCTTTATTAGGAGCTACTTTCTGTTGTGGATCAGATGCATCTATACCAACCTATATCATCTCTGAGGCTGTTACTAGTTTCTACTCCTATAGTCCTATTCTGTGTTTCATTTTTCTCACATTCTTTCTCCTGATCAGTTACTGGCTTACCGCATTCAAAGCTACAAAATGGTTATGGATCTGGGGAGTGGTACTTGTATCATTTGAGTTTTTTTTATTTGTGTTGGCCTGTGATTTTACACAGTTAAATTACTACTAGCTGTTATGGTTTGAGAGGTTTCTTTTGTTTGTTATCAGAATGTATCTTGGCTGTCTTAGTTGTATTGGCCAAAATTTTCTAGTATGAAATTTTTCATTTTGAGTTTCTCCACTCCGTTCCCTCAAACTTGTAGAATTTGATAAATGTTGTATGTCTGACACTTTTTTCAAATACTTAAGGTTAGCTGTCACTCAATTTTATGAATAATGACAAGTGTTGAACATGATTTTTTCTAACTTTTAATTTTATTTTGAATGTGTAGGAAAATGCTCGTGATTGAATTTGAATGGTGGCCACAAGTCAACTCGACTTATTGAAGTGATTGATATAGAGTTTTTGAACTATTTTGATATATGTTTGAATACATTTTGTTTCGTGTAGTGGAATTTATCTTTAGTATATATTTTGACAATATTACTTTCTAAGCATGTGTTAGTACATTTTGAATACATTGTTATTTTTAAAGTTTATTGTAAATTCATAAATTTGAATATCTATTAGATAATTTGGTGTTTGAGATTATATATATGTTGTATGTGTGTGTGTATATATATATATATATACTATAAAATTCTAGATAATATTGTCACACTTCAAAAGTGTGGCTATAGGAATGTCAATTGTGTGCATTTACATAAGGAAAATGTTACACTTTACAAGTGTTGTTGTAGAAGAGGTATAAAAGGCTACACTTTTAAAGCGTGGCCAAGCTAAGACCATGCTTTCAAAATGTAGAATTATCAAATATGCCTATTGCCAATGGGATGCTACAAAGCGTGACCTTTGTAACTCTTAGGCCACACTTTTTAAGCGTAGCTGCTATGGCCACACTTAAAAAGCGTGATCTAAAGTCAATGGTTACGCCATTTTAGCCCACTCCTGAAAAAGCGTGGCCTAAAGGCCAAAAGCGTAGCCTTTTGCTACTTTAGGCCATACTTTACAAGGGTGGACGAAACACAAAAATGTTATAATGTACCAAACGATTTCTTAATTTATTCTTCTCCTCCTCCTTTTCATGGGCGGAATATCAAATGCATTAATATTAATTCATTTGAACCCAATATCTTTTTAACGCAAAACATAAATTAATGCGTAAGACTTCACTAAATTACAATAATATTAGATATGAAATCATTATTTTAAAAGTATAACAAATTCAATACTAAAATATTAATAAATTAAACTCATAAAATTTAAATTTTGAATTCTCTACCCTTTTCCCCGAACATAAAGCCAACATCTGCCCACAATTTCAGTTTCATTCGAAAACAAGAAAACATTGAATGGGTTCCATTCTTTTTCGAACCTTTTCACATGAAACACTGTGAAATGTCCTTCAATTAATTTGCCTTGGAACTCAAGGAGTAGGAATACATAGTCTAGATCTAGCTCAAATCAGCTAATGCTTAATGTGTAATTAGATCTATCTATAACTTTCTTTTTAATAAAATCTATTTAATATATTACACTAATAATACTTCCTCCTGAGCACTTTATTTTATCGTTCTTACTAAAAATATATGATAAAAAATAGTTGTCATTTTAAAAAAATTAAGGTATAATTAGTTATTTATTTTGGCCTTTGTTTTTAGTCATAAATATAAAGAGATATTAATGTAACTGCAAAAAAAAGAAGTATTAAATATTGAGGAGTAATAAATAAAGATGATTTAATCAAATTACACTCTAATTAATATTTTTCTTAAAAGTCGTGTAAACAAAAAGTGTTGTCAAGTAAAGCGATCCGAAAGGAGTAGTATAAAAGCTGCACCTTATTAATTTTATAATATTAAATTTAATGGTTAATCTTAATTTAATCAAATTAAACACATATTCTAAATCTTACTTCGATTTTATATTACTTGACTCATATTGACCTGACACACCTCTAAAAAATTTAATTATACATATATTTTACTAAATTAATATTACTTTAAAACTCTAAATTTGAATATTTCTAAAAAAAGAAAATAAAAAATTTAAAAAGTTTTCTTAATTTTATAAATTGAATAAATAAATTTAAAAATTATTTTTAATATGAAATCAAGGAATATGAAACGAATAAAGTACTTTGTCATGTTATTTCCTCGTTTGTTTCTTTCAGAAAGATTGCTGCTTTTTCGTCCGAACATGATTTTTTTTTTTAATTAGGTCCCCGTCAGTAGTATTCTGATTTCGTTGCCCTTTTCCTCGACAACCAAGGTTCGTGAATGTTCCATATGAAGGAAAATGTCTTGAAGTAGTATGTGTTTTAAGAAAATAAGGGGGCGTTTGGCCATGAAAATTGTAAGTATTGAAAAATAATAATTCATTTTTAAAGTAAAAAATGATATTTGAAAATTGAAATTGTATTCAGAGGTAGTTCAAGCACATTTGTGACTTAAGGCCAAAATTAAACGAAGGTCTTAAACTTTTAAGAAAAAAATAATTTTTTTTTACAAAGTCTACTTCATAAATTTCTTGAGGTGTAAAGTTGTTAATTATTTTTTTATAATTGATTTCTCTTAATAATTCTTTTTCAATTAATAATATAATCAATGCATTTAATCTTTCTTGGCAAACTTATTATAATAGTTTTTACTTTTATATAAAAAAATTATTTTTCTACAAATAGTATCTAATATTTGTCTTATAAAAAAATATAATCTATTATTATTTTTAAAAAAATGAGGCCCCTCAAATTTGAGGACCTAAGGCGGTTGACTTTTTTCTAATAGTTTGAGCCGGTATTGGTTGTGTTTGGCCATAAATACAAATTGAAGTTGTTTTTGAACTTTTGTGAATAATTTAGAGTGAAAAAAGTGAAAATAGTTTTTTGGTGTTTTTCAAATTCTTGAAAATTTCAGAATTCAATTAAATTCTGATTTTTTTCAAAATTTTATGGCTAAACGTATTTTTCGAAGTTCAACTCTAGAAAAAAGAAAAAAAACATTATGGCCAAACGCCCCCTAAAAACCCTCTTGGTTTTCTTTTATTTTTCCATTTTTAGTTTTGTACGTCTATTAAAAAATAATAATTAATATAAATATTTTACTATAATATTATTTTTAATTTATATTAAGAAAATTTATTGAGACTCTTTTCATAGTCCAAAATAAGTAAATTTTTTAAAATTTAAAAAAATTATTGAGACTTTTTTTTTTCATATTTACCTCTCTTTTTAATGAGATTCTTAATTACTTTATATTTTTTTAAGAGAATAATTTGAAAGTAATCAAAAGAATAATAATGAAAAATAGCCTTTAATTTATGTTCTAAAATATTTTTCTTAAAGGATGTGTCATACCCTAACAATTTACTTAATATGGACTAGAGAAAGTAATTTATATTAATTGGTGTCTAGTAGTAGATTTTGAAAACGATTAGGAAATAAATAATTAATGCAAAGATAAAATATAAATAAAATAATTATCTTTTCTTAATAAGTTAAAAATGATAAATAAAAATAAAAATTTATTTTTAAAATAGTGAACAAGTAAAAGTGAATAGAGGCCAGAGTAGATTTTTTACACTCTCTCTTGCAATGTATGTAACATACTTTTTTTTAGAGTATCATCTTTTTATAATTGAATCAATTTAATTTTAAAGTTTCTCTATATTTTAATGAAATAATTAAGTATCATAAATGATCAAGGAGTATTTTAAATCATAAATTTTAAGCCTTTTTTTTTTGCTTAAATTTTATGTCAAGTTAAACATTTCATAAAAATTAAAATAGAAAAAGTAATTTTTTGTGTTTGATAGACAAGTAAAAAATATTATTTTTTAATAATTTAGACAAATACTATAAAAGATAAAAGTTGGAGGGGGTGGGAAGAGGAATAGGGTGAGGGCTATGGGGTGAGGGGAAAATGAGGTAGGTTAAAGGTAGAAAAGATATAGTCAATATGAAATGTAATTTATGAAATTTGTTTTCGCCCTTTTTGATAGAAAAGTAAATTTTCTCATTCTAATAAAATTACTTAATTAAAAAAATTATATTTTCAAAAACATTTTTATAAAAGAATAATAATAACAATCTCAATGTAATTTTATAAAATAATTTTTTTTAAATAAAAAATATGTAAACCTTACTTTTATCTCAAAAATAAGTTAAAAAAATTATTTCGAATAGACACACGATTCAAAACATTTTTTGACGAAAGAAGATAAAAAATTACTCCCTCTGTCCATTTTATATGACTCACTTTCTATTTTATTCAGTCCCAAAAAGAATGGCACATTTCTATATATAGTAATAATTTAATTTTAAAATACTCATTTTACCCTTAATGAAATGATTTACAGCCACACAAATATCTAAAACTTATTTTAAACCACAAGTTTTTTTTAAAATTCGTGCCAAGTCAAATTATGTCATATAAAATGGGACGGAGAAAGTAAAAAACATTACTCACCCATACTGAATTCCGTTTTGGTGTGGATAGGGGCGGAATTACTTTCATCCAAGAGGTGTCATGCGACACTGCTTCATAATTTATTTTTATTAGATATACATATAAAAATAATAAATAAATTTAATATATAGTATAAAACAATTTAAAGGACACTACTTGTGTACAAGTTATTCGCCGGTGACAGCTTATAAAAAATTCTACATATGCCATTGCTAAGCTTATTAAACGACAACACTTGGAATTAGGCAGTGTGCATGGAAGACACTTGTAGAGATGGTCGAAAAGAGAATACCTTGAGCTACAACTCTTAAAACCATTGGACCCGAGAGAGGATTAGAGTCTGACTGGTCACAGCTGTTGCGCTACCCTGGGAAACTGCCATCTCCACTTTGTATCGAAGTATATAATTTAATTATTTTCTTTCTTCACTTTTATTTCTTTGCTATTTTAAAAATAAATATTTATTTTTATTTGTTATTTTCTTTATATTCTCTTTATACATTTATATTTATCCACTATTTCAAAAATAAATTTTCACTTTTACTTGTCACTTTTAATATATTAAATTTTTTTAATTTTTTTTTCATATTTTACTTTTACATTAATTATTCATTTCTCAAATTATTTTTCAAAACCTATACTAAACATCAATCAATAGGAATAGTATGGTAAACTAGTCATGTCGATTATTCTTTTTTTAATGGCTTGCCAAGTCCAACAAGTAGTAAAAGTGAACTAAGGGAGTATAAAAAAAGATAATTTTTTTTTCATGTTTTACTTTTAATATTAATTACTTATTTTTTAAATTATTTTTCAAAATCTAATACTAAACATCAATTAATATGAACATTATGATAAAATTTTTATATCAATTTTTTTATTAAAGGCGTGTAAAATTTAAAGTGAACAAGTAAAAATGAAATAGAGAATAACTATTGGAATAAATTAAATTAAAATTAAAATTCGATGTGGACGTTATTCCGATTTCGTTTCCTTTTTCTGGACAGCGAAGATTCTTGAATATTCCGTCCCCAGGTGCTAGTGGACTAGAAGAAGCCTATTAAACGACGATAATTTTTTATTTTTTTTTGGTAGGAATTAAACGACGATACTTGATACCACTGTCCACTGGTCTATTTGGAAAAAAGGTCACTAGGCAGACATTGTGCATGGAGGACACGTGTAAGTCGTTGAGAACAGAATACCTTGACCTACAAGGATAGGTCACAATTTCTTACTTTTTTCCCGTTGCCCCAAACACTACTGCCATATCCTCCGCTTTGTATCAGCCATACATATTCATGACAGGAAAAAAAATAAAATACAATACTAATGTAAGATTTGAAATTTAATTTTATAATCATAATTATTGATATTTTAAATATTTAAAATAAATATACAAGATATGAATAAAAAATATTTTAAATATTTAAATAAATAAATATACAAGATATGAATAAAAAATAATGGATTCTTGAAAACCCGTACATAATGCTTTGGTTCCGACCCACCTCAGATCAAAGTATTTCTTTCGTTTCGATTCTCGATTCGATTTATTTATCTTAACTTATATTGAGCATGAAATTTGAGAAAATAAAATAAAATTTAAATTTTTATTAATTTTAGTATATCACGTGAGATATTAATATTAAAGAGTTGTCAAATTATGAAAAAGATATTTTTATACGGATTCAAAAAGAAAGTAAGGCAAACATATCGAAACAAAGGGAAAATATAATTTGACTAATTTTTTTAGAGCTAAAGTGTATTAGATTAATTTAATATTTTAAATTTAAATTTAAATTTAATTATATAAAAAAACTATACAAAAGTACTACAAGTCATAATTCTTCTCATATAAATATGAAAAAAATATATTATATCTTAAAATATTGATTAAAGTTTATATTGTTTGATTCTTGATAAGCAACACATAACAAGTAGTTTAGGACGGATGAGATAGTAACATATTTAAAAACACAATTTCTTTAAGGTCCATTATTTAGACATAATTTCTTTTCCTTTTTTCTAAAAAAACTATTTTAAAAATATATATATTACTCCATCCGCCTCAAAATTTTCAAGTAAAATACATGTTCAAATATAATTTTAACTTTTTTTTCAAATACGACTCTATACATATGCAAACTCCAATAGACTATTTATAAAATACTTTTTGAATTTTTTTGCTTAGGTTTTCAAACACAACTTCGACTCCATTTCACATTATTACTTGTTTACTTTTTTCTTTATACACTTATTAAAAATAATAAATAAAAAAGATAATTTTATTAATTTGCCCTTTAACTATTGTTATTACATTTTATTTTTGTGTCTTATTCATTAATATTTGGATTAAAAATGATTTTTTATTTAAAATTTTATAATATTTATATTTTTAAATAAATTAAATTTAAGAGCAGAATAATTTTTTTCTTAATTTTATAAATTAAAATAAATATTTTTAATAATATAAACAAATAATATGAAATGAAAGAATTATACAATTTCACGACGGCTGCTAAAATCAATGAAAACCGGGTGAAAGGCGGAGTGGGGACCAATTTATGAATGAGACTAAAGCTGTCAACTTATGAGCAAGGAAGGGACTTCATGGTGAATCTAAGGGAGTAAATGGTATTTGACACTTTTTTGTCCTCAAGTAAACTCCATTCAAAAGGCAAAAGAAAAACGTGTAAGGCAACTCGCCAATCAAAGCCAAAATATACGCCCCGTTTGGTCATTAGATTTACAACTAATTTTTGAAAAAAATATATGATAAAATTTATTAAGTTTTGGTAAAACATTTAAGATTCCAAAAACTAGAAAAAATAAATAATTTTTGGGCCAAATCTAATTTCTAGATTCTTTTAAAACTTTAAAACTGACCCAAACTTTTATATTTTATAAAAAGAATCCATTAATTATAACTCTAATTTATAATTTATCTATCCAACCAACCTCTCATTAAATCATTCATATCTATAAAGAACAGATGAATTTACGTCCAATATACAGAGTAAGTTACGCTCAATAAGTAAAAGAAGAAATCCTAACGAAAATTGCTCTTATAAAATATCGTAGTGAATTTTATCAATAGCTTTTATTAAAATATCGTGCTATAATTTTTGGATAATGTATCATCTAATTTATTATAAAATGATAAGGTTGTGTCAAACTTATGAGTATTTTAAATTATTTTTAGAATTTACGGGTATAAATCATATTTTATAAATTTTTTTTTTTAAAAATGAAATATATTTCTCAAAACTATGGTCAAACACATATTGAAACTTCACACAAAACTGACTTGCCAAAAATATTTGAGAATCTATGGCCAAAACGCTAGCATAATTTTATTTTAAGGAGATACCAAATTCTATTCAACTTGGTTACTGTTGGGTATTTTATGGGCACAATTACTTGCTCAAAATTTGAATTTTATTATTATAACGTAATGATTTGCTTCGATTTTATAATTTTTACAAACACAATTTTTCTTACACTTGCACTCTAGCAACTCTTTATGCTGGTTTCTCTTATTTCTTACTTGATCACTCACTTCTTGTTTTCTTATTGACTTACTTGCTTTTAGCACATATACAACTCAAATAGACGACCTCTATTTATAGATGGTGATGAAAGGATCTAGTGAGATATATTTACTACTCTCTTCTAGAAAGTTCCTCCAACTACTTTTTCTAGAACTATTATTTCTGAAATATTTCTAGACTTTTTTCTCTAAAACACTCATTTTAGAGATTTTCCTTTAATTCTCTACCACTCTTGAATATTTTATATTCTTTTTTGCAATATCTTAAACATTAATTAAGATGGTAATGAATTTTTAACACTCCCCTTCAACACTAACTTAATTTGTTGTTTGCGTCCATTGTGGTCGATTCTTGAAACTCTACAAGAATCATGATGCCCATTCCCTTTGAAGATTTCAACCTTTGTTGGGTTACTCCGGTTCCTACTTTTTGAAGCTTCTTCAGAGGTAGTAGTCTTTTTAATATGGACCACCTCTGCTATGTTGCATCTATAAACTTAGTGTTTGGACGTTTCAATTGTGTAGACCTTCTTAGTGCGATTATGATGCTTCCTGAACTTCTTCTTGCAACATATCTGGAGTTTCCAGTTTGCCATAAGCTCTTTTTTTCGTGGAGATACCTCCCGTAATGGTGCTTTAGGTTCTTTTCTTGCCTCAGCGATCTTGTTCTCATGTTCTTCTTTGTTGAGTTTATCTCGCTGCTTCTCCTTAAGAGCTATTGAGTCTAGTAGAGAACTTCTTTGGACCATCATGTTGACTTTTCATCAAATACCATATTTTTTAACATATATATACAATTTGTGATAGAGTCATATACCTTTATCTTTTTTTTTTGTTCGTCGTAATCAATAAAGATGTATCAAACAATTTTTTTTATCAAATTTGTTGCAAAAATAATCTGACATAAACACGTAGAAAACACAATCGAATACTCGAAAGTGACTTACGGTAGGTATCATCTTCTTGAATTTTTCAAACAATTAGATAAATTTCTATCTCGCCTGTGGCAAGCTGTTAGTGATGTGGAGCATGGTCTTCATGCATTCTGCCCAAAACCTTGCTAGTACATTTATACTATGCATTATGTACATATGTATATCTCTGTCAGGTGTCTATTTTTCTTTTAGCTACTTCATTTTTTTGTAGCGTATTTGGGCAAGTCAACTGTCGCCTTATCATCTTTTCTTTAAGATAGTCATTAAACTCACGTGATATGTATTCTTTCCATTATCTATATAAAGACATTTGATTCTCCTTTCAATATCACTCTCCACAGTATGTTGAAACTTCTTAAACATCTCCTTTAAGAAGTAAATTCATACGTACTTTGAGAAGTCATCAATGGATGTTATTATGTAATGATAATCACTGATCGAGGGCTATTTCACTGGTCCAAACACGTCTGAGTGTACCATCTCCAGTGACTCCTTGGCTTTATACTTTAATTCTCTATAGAAAATTTGATATTCTTTTTCATATTGGTATCCAACACATATAGTGCTTCCTCAAATCTCAAGTTAGAAAAGACCTTTTAATTTTAACTGATGCATCATAATGTTTAATTTATAATAGCTCACGTGTTCAAGATGTGCATGTCATAGATCAGCTGTTTCACTACTCCAAATTTTCTCTACATCAGTTATTTTAAGGTCATGATGTAGATTGATACTAATCTTTTCCTTTCATGATTGTTGTGTTTGTAATTTCAAATTTTGATATACTTTTACGTCATTCAATCCAAACAAAACATAATTTTTGAAATTTGTTAATTGCAACACAAATGATAATTTTATTTTCATGTCCAAGACGTGGTAGGTATTTTGAAGTTTCACTTATCTCGAACTGTGATGAGGCACGGACACTATCTTGCCAATATGAGTTATTGAAATTTTTGAAACTTCACTTATCTTGAGTTATGTTTGCTGATGCATTCGAAGCTCAAGCTAAAATAATGGATCTTTTGGCTCAACATAACACATTCTTGCCATGTCCTCTTTAAAGTTTTTAAAATATTAGCTTTGACCCGCCCTGTCGCGTCTCATTTTTCTCGCGAAAGATGAGATTTGATGTGACAACTCTTTTTAGGATTTAAAAGAGTGAAGAGTCGCCACCTAACGAATTGAAGGTGCGTTAAGACACCATTTTAACTAACTACGATCAAATTAAATTAGAGTCTGCGTTACCAGAAATCGGGTAAGGGTTCAAATTACCTCGAAAGGAAGGTGTTAAGCACCTTTCGAGGTCCACAAATGTGGGTCCCTGCCGGATTCACATATTATGTGGGAAGTTCGTGATAAATAAAGGGTCAATTGATATTTATTAAGCTAAACTGACTATGTGATTAAGCAAGTAAACTTTTATTTAAAATATATTATTAAGCAAAATAATTATTATTCAATTAATACGAATCTAGGTGATAAAGTGATTAAACATGCAAAATTTGACAAGTGACGCATATGAGTCTAGGAAAATCACAAAGTTTAATTAATCAAAGCATGCTCTCAGGACGTCAAATAGAGAAAATAAAATACATGTTGTATTAACAATAGAAAGAGAGACTGACCGGGTCGCTTCCAATAAAATATTTAAAGTATTTAAATAACGGATACAAGTAAGTAAAACTAGAACAGAATATCAAAAAAGTAAAGGAGAGAGGAACTGACATGATCGCTTCCAAACGTAATAATTAAAGCACTTGAATAACATAAAATATGATAATAACAAGTAAAACTAATTTACCAAACAACTACTTATCCAAGGATAAAAAGATCGTGAAGACCAAAAGACTAACCTTGTTGGCGAAACGTCGAATTAATAAAGAATACCTTTGATTATTCTCCATTCAGCACAGTGTGTCCTGACTAATCACATAAATCACAAAATCTCACAAAAGAAAAGGAATGATTAGTAAAGCATATGCCAACCTTAATTTTGGCGGAAAAAAATATGTAAGAGACTAAAACAAATTACAAAGTAATAACGCATACCATAAAGTTAAGATAGAGAGTGAGAGTGAGAGAGAGAGAGATAGAGAGGGATCAGGTATGGTAAGGCTAAAAATGGGTCCAATGCGATGTTATTCCCTCTATTCTATTTTCGTATGATCAACTCTCTTAAACTCTTTAAAATAAAACTTAAAGAATTCGTAAAAAATATTTTAGAGCACTAAATAAATATTTTAGTATTTCAAAGTCATACAGTGCTAAAAAATATTTTGACGTTCAAAAGGTATGAAAGTATATTTAATATTTAATACAATAGTAAAAAATTATCAAGTTTTTTTAAAGATTTTTAAAAGAGTGACATATAAAATTAGAAAAGAATGGAGTAACGATTTGATTTATATTTTTAATAAAGCTATGTGTGCTTCATATAAGAAGTCAGCTATAGCCCGCCTTTTCTTTTCATCATTTCTCGGAACGTACCTGACTCCCGATGGAGCGACAATTCCACTTGAGCTCCGCTTTGTTCGTTGACTCCTCTTCTTGCTATGGTTGAACTCCAAGAAATACCATTGTGATGTACATGTAAAAATATTCAGGGGGGAGGGGTGAGAGTATGTAGTTCTTAGTGTTTAATTAATTAAAAGAAAAATCAAGTAATTATTGAGAGGAAAGACAATTCAAACGAGGTTCCTGAAAAATAATTTGAGGAATAAATAGTTAAAGATAAAGTTAAACACACACAATTTTTTTTTTTTTTAAAATATATCCTTTGTTATGATAAAAGTGACAATTAAAAATAAAAATATATTTTTAATATAATGAGCAACCAAAAGTGAATGGAGGGAGTATTGTTATTAACGGACCATACTCACGATGGTCCAATTCAATCAAAATAAAGAGGCCAAAAGCATTGTTAAAATAATTTTCTTATGAATTAGCACAGTTCGTGCATCTTCTAATTTCAGTTAACCTTAATGCCATCATCCAAATCAAAATGATAAACCAAACAACCACATGCAATACATTAAAATACCAAATGAAATTGGATAAGAGAAATGATGACTTAACTCACTAAAGAGAGACGTAGAAAACATTCACAATGCTTATATCTAAGGCATGATATGAACTAAATAGAACTTTTATATGATGAGTATTAAAATCACATAAAAATTAAAGGCATATGGCAAGAAAATGGACCAACGTACAGGAATTCTCAACATATGAGCATCAAATCAAATAGCAAGAAACCGAAATTAAACAGATAAACAAATTCTTTGAATCTAAATCAATGCTGGAGATGAAACCTCAAACGAAAAATCGACCTCGATCAACTGGACTCCAATCTCAGCGAGCCAAAGCTTGAATATTGGTTGTTTAATGGTGGGAAAAGACTGCGTAGGTTGTTTCACGATGATGAACTAGTGGATTGAGCCTGACGTGATTGTCGACGAGCGAATATTATGTGGTTGGTTGGACGATGAGGTTCACATGGGCGGAGAGATGATGGTAGAGTTGTTGCTTTTCGGAAGAAAGAGCTATTGCATTTTTGTGGCGTTGGAGGAAGACGAGTCAAGAGAAAAAATCTCTACTATCCTTAATTACTACTATTACCTAGGATTTTCCCATTCATTCTCCAACTCCCCCTTACCTCTAAGATGTAATAGGTATAAGTAGGGAAAAAAAACAGACGTTGGGGAGGGAACAAAAATTAGAAAAGATTGATTTGGATCATTTCAAGGGATTGGTTTGAAAATTATGGGATATTAATGGTATGATTTGGACTTTGGAGAAGGAAGGAAGGAAGAAAATATATAAGTAAGAGGAAATAAAATAGATAACCAAAAGAGAGAAAAAAATATATGGAATGCAAACTAGAGGGAGAAGGAAAATATGATAAAGATGGGAAGGGGATTACGGGGTTAATGGAGGAAAAAATATCCTCTCCTTTCAAATTATTTTGAACTTCTATACTATGTAAAAAAATTAATCAAACAACTACATAAATAGTAAAGTAAGAAACTTAATGAAAGTAATAATAATAATAAAAATGATACTAAAATAATGTGGCTAATATTTAATAAAACAAAATCTTATAAAAAATAAGTAAAAATAGCGTTTTTGAGCTCATAAACAAATAGATGCTCAAATGAGTAAAATGACGGAAAGCATGGACAAAATTGGGTGTCAACACGCCCTACCCTGCTTTGCCCCATTTAAGTATTGCCCCATACCTGCCCCGTTAAACCCTTGCTCTGGCCCGTCCTGCCTTTGCCTTACTTCATTGCCATTTCTATGTCTGACCGAGAAAATAATGTTGCATTCTCGTGCTCCACAATAATAATTATTCGCATTGAGCTTCTCAACGCTATTGAGAGTGCTTGCAAAATTCATCATTGATCAGTGTCTCGTGACTTGTAGCCTCTGATAGTAGCTTGTAGGATATCTTTGTCTTTGAGTTGCTATCTCACTTTCTATATTTAAAAGGCTCTGATTTCACGTGTTGGGTATTTTATGGGCACAATTACTTACTCAAAACTTGAATTTTATTATTACAAAGTAAGGACCCACTTCGCTCTTACAATTCTTACATGCATTTATTATTTTTCTTGGACTCACACTCTAGCAACTCTATGTTGCTTTCTCTTATTTTCACGTGATCACTCACTTCTTGTTTTCTTGCTTGCTTACTTACTTTTAGCACACATGCAATTCAAATGGACCACCTCTATTCATAGGTGGTGATGAAAGGATCTAGTGAGAGATATTTACTACTCTCTTCTGGAATGTTCCTCCAACTACTTAATTCTAGAACCATCATTTTAAAATTATTTCTAGACTTTTCTCTCTAGAACACTTATTTTAGAGATTTGTCTTCAATTCTCTATGTCTCTTGAATTTTTCTAGATTCTTCTTTAAAACTTTTTAGGTATTAATTAAGTTGGTGATGAATTTTTAACGGTTACTCCTTCATCTCATTTTAATTCTAGTATTAAATTTTTTATGCCTATTTAAAATAACAATAAATATAAAGTATATTTTATTTTTAATCTTAAGCTTTTAAAAGATAAATTGATTGTCAGATACCAAAGGAGTAACATTTTGTCCACCAACTTGGGCATATTTCAGAGAAAAACTGCCATGTCCACTTTGCATCAGCCAAATTCACGAGCGGAATTATGGAAATAAAATCTACTCACTTTTTCTATCAAAATAATATTATTACGTGTTCTTATAAACTTTTACTATAATTAGATGATAGTATCATTCAACTTTTAAGAATACAATGTTCAATTTGATACAACAAAAGAGGGGGAATAACTTTGAACTTTCATCTGGTTAACCCACCCCAATTAAAAAAGAAGAAGCACCTGTTATGAAATAATATAATTACGTGGATATCCATAACTCCTAAGAAGTTACTCCACCAATATTCTCCATAATGTGTAGTAACCTCCACACCCATTACTTTCTCCATTATGAAGAAGATAACCTCCACCATTAATCACCATTATTCTTGTAACCTCACACCTCCATAATCTTCCCCCATAACTTTTATAGTTAATGTCATGTTTATGACTAACTATTTGTATGCCTCTATGTAATACTATAAATAGAGGTATAAGAGTTCATATTGGATACACTTGACAATTTGAGAAACACTTGGAAGAATAAGAAAACTATCTTCTCTTATCTCCTTAATTTCTTGTCTACTTTCTTCTTTTGTATTGATATTATAAGCTTGATTTATAACACGTTATCAGCACGAAGCTCAAAGATTAAAGGTAAGAATATAGTCCATGAAATCGTTTTAGCAGAAAGGTTGAACAGGTAACTCGTTTGATCACATTCAAGGTATGAGTCATTTTTCATTGTTTGTTCTATTTTTGGATTGGGCTATAGAGGTTTTATATGTGATTATTTTAACTTGATATATCAACATTTCTTAATCCCAATGGTACTCTCACCGATCCTTACATTATTAAATGATAATATGCTGTCTATTTCCACAGTTAATAATTACTAGTACGCTTCATGAAAATAATGTCTAACGGACATCTACCCAAATTTGTTTTTGATTGCTTTATGATATTTTAAGATATCATAGTAATATATTGAATATTTGCGAAATTATTTTTCTGTCAATAAGATTTTTCTATCACACAAGGATAGTTCAGTTGCAAATATTGTTATCATATAATCATTATGTTATTTGTTGAGTGTAAGACGATGAATTCATGTTCATCGCACTAAGAAAGTAAGATATCGGGTTAAAGCCTCGGTGCACCATGATAATAAGATGTTGGGTTCAAGTTCCATTGATTTATGGCTTAACACTCTTTTATATGGGTAAGACATTGGAATTAAGTCCTAATGCACCATATTGATGGTATAATGATGACTAAAGGCAAATAATGTACTTTTGATGAAAAGTCATGAAACTCGCCCAATTGATTTGCTCCATTCTCTTTTGTGAATGTGGTAGCAGTGCATAATATGTCTGAAAGAAGACAAATGATTGAATGTATGAATATGGGTGTGAAGGGACAAAATAAAAATAGTCATCATTGTGGTAATTGGGTTCAAATCCCACCAATATGGCCAAACATATGAAAAAGACGTTCGGTTAAAGTACCAACGCAATCTTGATAAAATTGTGAAGTCACATTGAATATGCTCCATTCCATGAAATGAATATGGTAGCAGTATATGATAAGTCTGAAAGATGACCAAATCACTATTATGGTTGTACAAATTATTGTGGACGTGGAAAAGATAAAATATCATCATTTGATAATAATAAAAGGAAGAACGCTATGGGTTCTCCAAATGATCCTTCAGAAATGAAGGTAATTTTTATCATTAATTTGGTATGAAAGGTATATATTGAGCACACAATTTTCGTGGATCAAATTTGGTAAATTTTATAAATCCTCCATCAAAATAAAGGAATGTAAAGTGGTGGTACACTTAACCTTTTCAAAGTGATATTAAGGTGGGTAATGTCAATAGACATGACACTTAGCTTCTAATTAAAAATTTGAGAAGCACATACGTATGATGATAGTCCATTACTTGAATAGAATGTGACTTGTGATAAGCATTGAAAATGCCAATCCATTCTTGAAAGTGAACTTATCGAATGTGGTAAAAATTATTGTGTATAAAGACTTGCTTATATATGATTGGACAAATATCAAAACTCACCTCTACGGAAGGTTTGAGAGAAATGAAAAGAAACTATTTTGATATTAATGGTCATTGATCAAGTACTTTTAGTACATCACAAATATTGTGGTATGTCTCAACATGAACTATCAAAGGGTAAAAGCAAGAAATAAGTCTTGCACAAATATTATGGTATGTTTTATTATGAACTACCAAAAAGCAAAAGAAAAAAATGATTATTTCATATAAAGGCTATGGCCATGACTAAAAATGAATGTTATTGTGTGGCTACACAAATTTGTCATTGATTGGTACATATAATTTTCTCCTTAAAGGAGACGTTCACCATAGGTGTGGTGTTTTGGAATATGAGGTAGTACACAAGTATTTGATAGCTTTGAAAAAGCTAATGTGTTACTACACGATGAAATAAAATTGTTCATGATATTGGAATTGTAGTAAGTCTCCAAAATAAACTTTTTTAAGTTTAAAAAAAAGTTAATATTGTTTTGAGACTATAAATTATGGAAAGATTTTATATCTTCATATTACTACAATCGAAACGGTTTAAATATTTATGTGAAAGACTACCGTTTTTCTCCTGTTTGTTGATACAAATATGGGTATGATGATGGAATCACATGCGATAGTAAACTAAAAGTTTACAAGAAATATATAAGTTGGCATGACCGGTTGACCATCCCGGTTCAAATATGATGCAAAAATAAGTGAGAATTCATGTGGTTATACATTGAAGGAATAAAAGATTCTTCAAGAATTCTCTTATGTTGCTTGTTCTCACGATATAATATTATATCGACTAAGGTTGAGGTTGTACCTCTAAAATTTGGAACATATAACAAAGTGAATATGAGCCCGTTCACCTGTCATGTTGACCGTTTACAATGAAATGAGATGCATCTATGGTTGGTCACATGCACTTTGCTATCTGTTGACACCCAATTTTTACCCGCCACATTACGAATTAATCTTGAGCCTTTTGAATTTTAAACAATTTTTGAAATAATTGTTTTGTAAAAAGGGATAAAATATTTTTCAAGTCAGCTTTATAATAGTCTTGAGTAACAATTTATATCTTTCATATTTAATTATGTGGGATTTATATAAGTTTACTTAAAGAACTATTTTAGAGTTCAATTTCACAAGAAAATCCTTTTAAGAAATTAAACGCTTGATTTTTCTCCAAATTATTTTAAATTAGAGATTAATTGAATAATTAATTTCATAATTTGTTTAAAGAGGTAATTAGGTGTTAAAAATAATCTTTATTTCAAATTGTTTAAATCATTAAAGCTCGAGGTTAATTGTAATTAGTTCATTTTATTCCATTTCTAGCCTAAATCCCTAAATCTTTTAAAATCTAGCCGAATCCCATCAATTTACTTTCAATTTGGCTATGTTCTTAACCTTTTTGCCACATTTTGCAAATGTGGCCATCAATTAAATACCCTTATAAACCCCTTAATATTTTAGCTGTTTGGGCCCCAAAAAACCCCCTGACCCGCTCAACCCAATTCCCTTCTATCGCCCCAGCCCAATCCAAAGCACCCCTGACCCGCTCAAGACTCGACCCAACCGGCCCAAAACCCCTTTTCTCCGCCATAACCCCTTTCTCTTCACTTTCTCTCAGTTCAACCATACAAACCCATTCTCTCACCTTCTTCTTCGTTCAAACACCCCAGAAACCCTAGCCGCCTCCATTTCTCTCACGCGTCGTCTCTCCTTGTTATACGAAGCAACGCGCTTCGTACAACACCTCAGCATTACCAGTACGCCCCCGTCCTTCACCCCTTTCGTCGTTCTCACAAACGTTAACCCCAACCCTAACAACCTTCAAACATTGCTCACAACTTCATCCTCTCACAACCCCTGTTAAAATTCCCATTATCCATCTATTTTTCTCTGTTAAGGGTGCGCTGGTACATCCAAAAGCTTTTAGAGGACACCAAGTGTCACCCCTCTCCGCTAAATCCGTGAAAAACTTGTACAACTTCGTACAAGTTTGTTGCTGTGAACGTTGCTCCAGCTGAGGAATTTGAATTCCTTAGAAAAATCCCTAAAAAAACCTTTGTTTTTCTCCCTTTTTTTCACCCCGATTTCTCCTATAAAACCCCCCATAGTTGCATGTTAACCAGCTGATTTTGGGGAAATATTGGGGATTCTGGAGAATTGATTTTCTAACCTCACGAAATTGGTCAGCTAGCTTGGAAAATAAACACTAAAAATTCGAGTTCTAACGAGTTTTTTACTAATCCGGTGGTGGTGAGACTTTCCGGTGAGGTTCAAGGTTACAAGTTGCTGCCCTAAAAAAGGTATACCCCTCACCCTCTTCTCTTTACTATTTTCTTTTCCTTTTTACATTATGTAATGTTCAATTCGAGTAAATCTGGGTTTCTGGTCTTGTTTGTTAGCTTAAGGATATGTATTTTGATTTATGACTGTTGTTATGGTAAGTTTGAGTAGTGATTTCGTTTAGAAACATCATGGTCTCCACTGGCTGTGTTTGATTTGTTAGAACAGTAGATGTAAGTGCAAATTTGTAGTCAAATTTGTTGCTAAATAATGTGAATGCTATGATGTAAAACCTGTCCTATTTTTTTCATGAAATGTTTGATTTTTCTCTTGTTTTTTCTCTTGTTTTTTCCCCAACCCCTTTGTCACGATCATGCCCCCATTTTGCCTATTGATTCTTCCTAGTGTTATCCTCTCATGCTCAGGTTAACTTGAAACACTGATTTCTTTTAGTAAATCTCATGGTTTTTTACTAACTTTGCTCGACCTATGTGATATCTAAATGAGTATGAATCTGTTGTTAGAATTCAGAATTGGTTTGGTTCGTTAATAAACACTTAACCCTCTCCTGTTTACCCTTAGTTTCTTTGGTCTTACTCTTGTCCTGTTTTCTTTTTTCCCTTTACTGTTTCTTGCTATGTGTGATATCAACCTGTGTACATGAATTACTAAGTGTTATTCTCAGATGTTTAGGGTGATGTTTAGGTGAACTTTGAGTACTGAATTTCCATAGTTCCACTGATTTTGTTTAAACTGTATGACATGTAAATACTATGAGCATGAATTTTATACTTGTTTACTGATATAAGAATGCTCAACCCCTTCCTGTTTCCCCTATTTCCCTCAACTTATCATTGATTCTGCTTTCCTCTTCCCCTTTCCCTTCATTGTCTTGCCTATATTAAAAATGGTCTTATGTATATGAATTGGTTAAGTTCTAGTGTTGTTCTCTCATGTTTAGGTTGATGTTTGTGATAAGTTTGAACACTGTGTCCTTTTAAAACTTCATGACTTTCATTGATTCTTTGTTTGTCATGCGTGACATGAACATGCTACATATTTTGGACTTGATGTTAGAATGGTTACTGATTGTTCAGCTCTTTCCTCATTCTCCCCTGATTTCTTTATCTCATCCCTGCTCCCTTCCTTTTTCCTTTACTGATTTGAACATGCTAAAATGACTATGTGTGAGCCTATTAATTATGGCTTAAAATTTGCCTAAGTCTAGTTTAAAATTTGAATCCTGAGTTCTCATATAATTTTCCACCAGTTATGCTGGTGATTAATGCTTAAAACTTGTCCAGCCTGCTTGAATTGTCTCTTTGTTAATGTGTGATGTCTAGACTAGGTTTTTTTAGTATAGTCTTTCATGCTTTAAATGACCTGTGTTAAAACTATTCAAAAGGTCCCTCTTTGTGACTAAAAATCTGCATTTAGCATGTTAAATGTTTAATGTTTGAACGTTAAGAATGGTTTAGCGGGCTGAGTATATTTGAGGATGACTTGTGCCTCTATGATATCATGTCACATTTCTCTTCAAATTTGTGCATCTGAGTATACATGCTCTATTTGAATCTATCCCTCTACTCCCTTTGATTTCTGGAAACGTATGAGTTCAAATGAATGATCTTTGTTGGTATTTGCAAGTAGGAAATATTGTGACCTTAGTAGTATAATCCTCAGGTGATAAATTTGTGACTTGGTATCTTATCACATGTTTCAATTGTGTATGAGTTTCTGTGAGTGTTGTGAATTAACTGTTAGAAAATATATCTTTTAAGTACGAAATTTGCACATTGCTCAATTATCATTGCTTAATTACTCCTGCTTAACTTATTTAAACATATACTAATCCTTATTTTATTTCCTTTTCATGCATAAAAATCTGGTGGAGTCCAATTGGACTCCCAAAATTTCTCATTGCATCTTCCAGTTGGGCCTAGCCCAACACTGTCCATTTGGTCTAGCTTGATTAAGCCCAAAAGGGTCGAGTTGTTAAGAAGGAGAAGCAGCTGAAGAAGAAAATGGGCCAAGCCCAAGCACATATTAGCAGAAAAAAGTCCAAAATGGACTGAATAAATAAAATTGGACCAAAGCCCATACCATTCGGCAGCAGCAGTAGCCCAAAGGGCTGAAAAATCGACAAATGGACTAAGTCCAAAGTGAAAACGGCGGTGGGCCTAAAGAGGGCCCACACACTAGAATTATGACAGAATTAGTTTAATAGTCCTTAACTTCTTATGTTTTATGTCTTTAATTGTTAATCAGTATTAATTATTTAATTGGACTGACTTTGTAAAACTTAGTCGAATTATTCCCAAACGAGGTTAACATTACTGTTTAAATATTTTTTTTATACTAATCAATGTTCTTTATTTCTTTCAATTGTTCATAACCTTTTTTCAATCAAACGTCGACTCCTTTCTTTCATGTATAAAACAAATCTTTCATATATTGTCTTTATAAAATCATCTCTTTCTAAAAACAACAAGATATTTTTTACAAACAAAATCAATCCCGTTTTCAAAAGTTAGTCAACTAGTTAGTTTTTTAAACAAGTCCGGGAAACCGCAAGTTAGCGGATACTCTTGGTGCCTTAACACCCTTCCAAGAGTATTAACTTGAACCCTTACCCTTAATCTCTTAATTTTTAAAGTATTTATCTCTTTTGGATTTTAAAAATTCTTATAAGTTTTTCTTGGTTTTTACTTTATAAAAACTAAGTGGCGACTCTTGATTTTTATTGAGAACATTTTGGAACTTTAATTAGCTTTTCGAAATGAACTTTTCAATAAATAAAGCCATGTTTTTTCGTCCTTACCTCAAAAAGGATCAAAACAGAAATGACGACTCCGCTGGAGATAATTCAACTAGGTTTTAACCTTATTGTTTGAAACTAACTTTTTTGACTGACTATTCAGAAATTATAACTTCATTGCTTTCCTTAATTGTTTACTTTTTTCCATAATTATAAACTGTTCATGGCATTTTCCTCCTCTCTTGGCAAAGCAGTAGAATGCATTAGGGGTGAAAAGGCGATTACACAAATCTTTGCTGTCGTTCTTGACAAAACACATAATTTTTGAAACAGACGAGTGAAGTAGTTGACCCGCGATCGGTTAATGGTCACTTGTTGTTTCAAGCTTGGGTTGTCCTCTCGGGTTCCCGGTCAATTTCGAAACCTATTCTAGAAACTCAGGATAGAGCGAAATCAAATCCCGAAAATAGACATTAGCTTAGGATGTCTTAAAATCCAAGGGATATTAAGTCCATTAGTAAACCACCAAAACATGTCAATGGGTTTTCGACCCAATGACATAGCATCCAACTACGTGTTGTTTGAAAGACGTATGTATTGTAACTAGACTATTGTCCTGCGGTGGGGCCTAACAGGTTATTCAGTTTTGTAGGATTTCAAAATTTCTCAAGTTTGACATGGTAAAAGAGGTGCCTCTCCTCCTCCAAATGTGGTGGATAAATCTGGGTCCTAACCGTCAGAAGACAGTCCTCCAATATATGGGACATTTGCCGTCTTTATTAGATTTGGAGGCCTGGCCAGAATTGATCGAGGTTTTAACGGGGTATTGGGACAAAAAAAAATGGTGTTCCGATTCGGAATGATGGAAATGACCCCAACGATAGAAGAACTCAGGGATTGCCTAGAGACCGCGGGTACAACCAATGAAAGGAGATTAAGGCCTCAACAAGGCATCTTAATACCGAATAAACCCACCCCGACTCAGATTACAAAATATCTCCACTTGCGGGAGAATCAATGCCCGTGGATAAGGGGTCCAAGTATCTTCTTTCAAGAACTCTACAACCATTTTGCCACTAGGCAAGGGTTCTTTCAGTACCAAGGTGAATTCTACACGTTTCAAGAGTGGGACAAGACCTGAGCCTTGGCTTTCGCTATTGCTCTTTTAGGAATCATGGTATTTCCTCTAAATGAACAACTCCGCATCAACACTCGGATAATAATAGTGGCCCATACCATTTTCCATGGCCTGACAGAAGGAACCACCGTCAGCTATTTTCCTCTAGTACCTGTCATCTTATTTGATATTTATAGAGCTTTGGGGAAATGCAAGAATGGTCATCGTTACTTCCAAGGGTGCAACCTACTCCTACAATATTTGATTCTCAAGCATCTGGCCAAAGATAACGGAAGCCAGGAAATCTCCAACCCAGACAAAATCGATAACTTCGCAGTGTTGGCAGTAGTACTTAGGGATAGAGGCACCGAAAACAGGACCAAGATAGGATGGGCCCAAGCTTTTTGTGAGCTTGGAGAAGATAATGTGCAGATGGTGTTCGATGATTTTCACTCAAAGGAAGTAATTGTTAAATGTCATGATATAGCTTTCCTCCCTCTCTCGGGAATTTGTGGGATCCGATCTTATGCTCCGCAAAGGGTTCTTAGACAATTTGGAAGGGTTCAAATCGAGCCAACGACCGTTCACATGGGTTGCTATGTCATCGACTATGAGGAACATGAAAAAGTCTCGAAAGCTTCGAGGATCCGGCACAACTGGAAGACACTTGAGAAAATGGGTCTAGAGACTTTGGCCCCAGACATGTTCGATCCCGGGTATGTGGATGGCTATAAGCAGTGGTTGAAGGCAGACATTGCAGAAGTATCTATATCAGAACCACAGGTTGACTCCAGACCCAATCTCCGTCTCCAATTACTGAATCTCCAAGAGGAAGTGGCTAGAAGAGAGAAAGAATTTCTTATGAAAAAAGAAGAAGATCGACGCACTATAGCAGGGTTGACTCAGGAAGTCGAAGATATGAGAATGGGAATAGCCCAGCTTGATTCAAAAATGACCAAGAAAGCCTTAGAGGCCGGGGAATTACCTATGCATGAACAAGTGGTGAAACTCCAGAGCAACATGTGGTTGAGCCAATTCGAGCTTAGGAGCATTGCCGGAGCATCCAAGAGGAGCAGGACTGAGGAAGGACCTTCCACGTCATATCTTTAGTATCTTCGCCTCTGCGTGGGTTTTATTTCCATGTATGTCTCTACTTTACCTAAATTCGCTCCTGCGTGGGCGTGACTTTTGTGCAAGTATCCTTTCCCCTAAAATGTATCCCCCTTTCGACTAGCATTTGTATCCCTTTAAAAAGGGAAGTTTTCCATATATATACATGCTATTTTGGGGGCAATAGAATTGTTCAGATACGTCACATACGTCTTTCAAACTCGCTAGACCTAACCTTGGCATAAAAAGGTCACCCATTTAGGACACGATATTAGCATGATATTATTTTGATATAAACTGTTTTATGTGCTATGTGTGTTTCTTGAATCAAGGAAAAATTGGTCCACTCCATACCGAAATTTTCTAGAACACCGTAGGCAAATATATAAGCCCACTATGTAAAGTCCGACCAAAATACTCCAAGTCTTCCAAGTTTCTCCGAAAATCCTAAAGCCTTCTAAAAACTTCCTAAAAAATCTCCGTTCTTTCAGGAAAGGTTGAAATAGAGGCCGTGACTATGCAAGAGAGAATGCTAAGGATACAAGAGGAAATGGAGGAGGTTCATAGAAAACATGAGAGAGTCGATCAACTCATGGAAATTGCCTTAGCTTGGTCCAAGGAGGTAGAAGAGCAGACTGCCAAGGCTAAAGATAGGATTGTCGCGATTGGCCAAATACTGGAAAAAACCGAGACTAAGACCGAATCAGACTTTGACCTAGAACTCAAAGAATTGCTCCTGAAGTTTGAGGATGTCACTGGAGGATTGGAACAAGTCAACAAAGGGAGGGAAAGAATAACGAAGAACCCGAAGACAATGAGCAAGTGCCCATGGAGATCACTACTGAAAGGGCCCGACTCTTTGACATGAGAGTCTGCCACTGGATCAAGGTCAAGGGTGATGCTATCTGGCCTTCCAGATTCAGTCCAGGAGGGAAGCCCATCACCCTCAAAGTTCACTTCCGTGTATATACCAAAAATCCAAAGGTGATTCTCTGTTCAGAAATTTACGAGACCCTGAAAGCTATGGGGGTCCTGCATCCTGACCAATCTAAGGGATTCGAATGTCACTCTCATAATGAGCACAAAGAATGCGCCTATCATCCACATCGCAGATGACACACTACCGATGAATGTAATGCCCTAAGATCCCAGATTTACCACATGATCACTAACGGCCAGATAAACCATATATGAGGCCCCCGAACCATCCTTTCTTGTGACCAAGTTGGCTATGGCTTGCCCATCACTGAGGAAATGATGATTCATCGCTATGATTTCACTGTCTTCCAGGATACTTACTATGAAATCTATACTAAGCTGGTCCAAACCGGGATCTTGGTGCTCGTGGAAAGGAAACCAGGGAAGATGCCCAGGGCTTGCGTCAGGGGAAAAAATTTGCCTCTACCACAAAGGGGTTGGAGGCCATGATATTGAGACTTGTCGCCACTTTCGGGTCGATTTGGAATACCTCATTGACATGGGAAAAATTAAGCTGGAGTTCCCCCTTATCATCCTTGAAGAAAAATCGAGAAGAGTCTAGAAGATCCCATCATCCAGAGTTGAAAGTAGCAGAAGTAGCAGAGTTTTAGCTTACAATTTCTTTATTTTTATTTTCGATGTCCTCTTTTACTTTCCCCTTGTATTTAGAATAGTGGATGAAATGAAATGAGATAACTTATCTATCACGAGTTCGAACTACGTAGGGCCTGAATTCTCAAGAATGAGATACGTAGGCATCTTTCAAGGCCTGACCCATGTCTTAAAGAAATTGTCATTTCTCCACATCGGCGAAGACGACGAAGAGTTCGGGAGAACAATAGGCAGAGATGTTACAAGATCAACAAAATCAACCTTTTCTGGCAAAACCTACTTATCCCAAATCAACGGACAAAATCCTGTCCTTTGAAACGATTGAATCAAAATCACTCGTGGACCAATTTACCTTGACGAAAAGCAATTTTTATGTGTTTAAAGCAATTCCTATGTGTTTATTTCTTGCCATATATTTTGTATTATTTGTCACTAACGAAACCTAACATAGTGACATTTGAGTTGTTTTTCATCTTAACAGATAAAAGAAACCAGTTTGTGTTGACAAAAACTGGCTGAACACTCTTACTTCACTCGCTCGAAAGCACACTTGAATCCATCCTCTGACCCTCGCTTGTCTGAAGAAAGAATGATTGATAGTGAGGAAGAAAATGACTTGGCTATAAGGGACAGCGTCATCGCTGAACAGAATTAAATGATCGCAGAGCTTGCGAAGAAATTAGAAAAGATGCAGGAAGAAGTGCAAAAGGTAAAAGGCATGGCTAGCTTGGCAATCATCACCAATACTCCTACTTTGGGCTACCCTCAGCCCCCTCCTCAAAACCCTCCACTCAATTCTCCACAAACCGGAAATCAACCAAAAGACATCCCCTTTTCTTCCATTCCCAGGGCTTCAAATGAACCTGTCCACAATAACTCCTTCCTTGTCTGGTCCCTATACCAGATCCATACTCCCCCTGTTCAACATAATAGCCAAAACAATAATCCAGTTGCTTATCTCCCGCAAAACCTTCTAAACCTCCAGAACACTCCACAAAACACCTACAACTCTCAAAACAACCATCCTAATGTTACCAACGCCATTAACCTACATAGCTTTACTCCCACATACCCAAATACTGCTCCACACATCCAGCCCCCACCCGTGCAGAACCTACCCCCACTTTCTATACCATAACAGAACCATACCCCATCCTCCAGGAGAACCTTGAGTTAGATCATTATGAAGAGAAAGAAAGAGAGTTGAAGGCCACAGAATTATAATGTGACCTCGATATGGCACAAATAAGGGAGGAAATGGCCCAGATTCGAGAGTTGAGGAGTTTGCCTTATGAAAAAGGCTACGATTATGATGATCTCTGCATTCACCCTGAGATGTACTTATCAGAAGGATTCAAAATTCCAAAGTTTGAAATCTTCAAAGGTGTTGAGAGTCCCGAAGCCCATCTAAGGAGTTACTGAATGGTCGGCTCCCGAAGAAACGATGCCCTGCTAATGAGACTTTTTAGCCAAAGTCTGAATGGAGAAGCATTAGAATGGTTCGCCTCCCAAGAATTGAAAAAATAGTCCAAGTGGAGCGATCTTGCCCAAGACTTTGCCCAAATATTTGCATACAACGTAGAAGTCATCCCGAATCGATATTCCCTGGGACTCATCAGGCAAAAGTCAAATGAAGATTTCATAGATTATGCTTATCGGTGGAGAAAAGAGGCCACGAGAGTCCGACCTCCTATGACCGAAGAAGAAATAAGCGCGGTGTTTATGCGCGCTCAGGAGTCGGAAGTTTTTGACAATATGATATCGGTGGTAAAGGCCCAGTTCGCCGGCTTAGTCAAAATCAGAGAGATTGTGAAAGAAGGGCTCCGCAGTGGCAAGATCGCCAAGACCCCAGTTTCTTCAGGACCAACAGGACCCTCCAAGAAAAAGAGTGAGGAGGTATCTTCGGTGTCTTTCAATCCTAGTCCAAAACCACATAAACCCTTCAGAGTTGGTTACAAGAAGCCACTTGTTCCAATAACCCCTCCTCCAGTTCCAGAAAACCCTCAACCTATCTTCTATACGCAGCCAGTCTACCAAGCTCCAATGCCAAATATGCAGCCCATCTACCAAGCTCCACCACCAAATATGCAGCCCACCTACCAAACCCCTCCCCAGAATTTTCCAGTGTACCAAAGGGCTCCCAAAAATTAGAACAACTATCGGGTTCCTCCTCCCGCTAACCCCGGTCTCCCTCGACCAAATTTGGAAAAGAAAGTTCCTCGAACTTTCACTCAATTAGCCGAAACCTGAACTCAGTTGTATGAAAGACTGAAAACTGCCGGATTAGTTAAGGCCATTCAACATAAATCAGGCAACGTCAACTCTCCTTTATACAAAGCTGATCGACACTAAGCCTATCACTCGGGAGGCACAGGGCATAGTACGGAGGATTGTATCAATCTGAAACACAAGATTCAAGATTTGATCGATCAGAAGGTAGTCACCTTACACACAGTACTGCCAAATATTAATAACAACCCACTTTCGAATCACGGAAGAGCCACTGTAAACATGATTGAAATAGAGGAAGAATGGTTCACAAGCAAGTCTATAGTACCGGCGAGCCCCAGAAAGCCTGAGGAACTAGAAAGGTCTGTAGCTTCATTGAGCATCGCAGAGAAGCCGCAATTTGCTGTGTTAGTGCCGGCCAAAAAAGAGTTCGTAATTGAAGCCGCCGCGACTCATGGCATGACAAGATCTGGGAGATGTTATGTCCCTGATAATCTGGCAGATGATGCTTACAAGAAGAGTCTGCAGAAAAGGCCTATCACTGAAGGCGAAGCAGAAGAATTTTGGAGGAGGATGCAACCCAAGGAGTATTCGATCGTGAAGCATTTGGGAAAGACCCCAGCTCAGATTTCTATTTGGGCTTTGTTGATGAGTTCCCAATACCACAGACAGGCATTACTCAAGGTTCTAAATGAAGCTTACATGCCCATTGGTACCAGTGCAGAATATTTGACTGCCATGGCAAGCCAAGTCTTGGGAAGCTGCCGCATCTGTTTCGGTGAAGATGAGTTGCCTTTTGAAGGCGTGATGCACAACAAGGCTCTATATATCACTATTCAGAGTCAAGAAAAGGTCGTGAATAGGGTACTGATTGATGACGGATCAGGATTGAACATCTGTCCATTGTCTACACTGACCCACTTGGAATACGATTTGGGGAAGATTCATCAAAGCAGGATCAATGTGAGAGCCTTTGATGAAGGACAGAGAGATACCCTTAGAGAAGTCAACTTATACATCCAGATAGGACCCGATGAATTTCGGATAGAGTTCCAGGTCATGGATATTACCACTAGTTACAATTTGCTTTTGGGGCGGCCATGGATTCACGAAGCCGGAGCTGTGCCATCTACCCTACACCAGATGCTAAAATTCGTTTAGGAAGGGCAGGAAGTAGTGATTCATGGTGAGGAAAGCCACCTAAATCGCCCAAACGGCTGTGTCCCCACAATTGAAGAGGTGCCGAGAGCGAGTGACTTCTACACGGTGGAAATTATGAATGCCACAGAAGAGGACCTGGCTGCTCAAACTCCCATGCCACCCATTTACAAGATGCTTGCGACCACAATGCTGAGGTGTGGTTATGAACCAGGCTCGGGGCTAGGAAGGAACTCTGACGGTCGGATCAAACCTTTGAGTATCCATGAACAGTTGAGCTAGCATGGATTGGGGTATGTGATCCAAGAAGGTGAAGCCAGCAACAAGGAAAAGAAGCAGTCAGGATTGCCTAAACCACTTCCTCATCTATATCAGTCATTCCCAGTACGTATTAGTCCTCCGAGCGATGGGTTAGAGGATGGAATAGGAGATCTATTCGAGGAATGTGATGCTATGACGGAAGAAGCTCACGAAACAACCACAATTAGGAACATCAAACCCGGCGAGAAGTTGCAAAACTGGGGCGCCACTCCATTGTCTACTCTCTACTCGGCTGGGTAGACAAAAACTTTGTTTTACAAAATTTGGCGACGGTCCGGATGAGGCTCCGCGACCCGCCCTTTATGTTTTAAATTTCCTCGTACTGTTTACTGCTTTCCAAAAGGCATGAACCTACATTCATATAGGTTGTAGCCATAGTTTGTAAATATTTCCTAATTTTAAATGAAAGCCTCCTTATTTTGAACATATTCACCGTTTAAAGATTTATTTTTATTTGCTTGTTATTATATAACCCATTTTGTTTTGATTTCAGTATTAATAAGTTAAAACCTGCCACTTTCATGTTATGTCAAGGGCTTAACAAACAAATTGAGCTAGGTGATGATGATTTCGAGGAATATGATGAACAAACTATGATTCCCGAAGACTTGACAGAGGAATTAAGAAACTTTGAGAACCGAGAAAAGCCTAATCTAGAGGAAAATGAGACGGTCAATCTAGGAGACGAACATGAAGTCAAAGAAACCAGAATCAGTGTCCATTTGACAGAAACATAGAAGAAGGAACTCATTAAGTTATTCCGAGAGTACATCAACATGTTTTCCTGGGCCTACAACGACATGCCAGGACTAAGCACAAACATAGTTTTTCACAAACTGCCTATCAATTCAGGATTTGTACCGATCAAGCAGAAGACTCGAAAGTTCAAGTCTGATCCAAGTCTGAAGATCAAGGAAGAAGTTACCAAACAGATTCAGTCTGGAGTGGTAGAGGTTACAAAGTATTCGACCTGGTTGGCCAACATCATCCCAGTTCCTAAGAAAGATAGGAAGATCAGAATCTGTGTCGATTATCGAGACCTGAACAGGGCCAGTCCCAAAGACAACTTTCCATTTCCCAATATCCATATCCTTATCGATAACTGCGCGAAGCACGAAATGCAGTCATTCATGGATTGTTTTGCTGGATACCGTCAGGTCTTAATGGACAAAGAAGATGCCAAAAAGACAACTTTTATCACACCATGGGGTGTCTATCACTACCGGGTAATGTCATTTGGTCTCGAGACCGCGGGTGCTACTTATATGCGATCCATGACAACCATTTTCCATGACACGATTCATAAGGAGATCGAGGTATACATAGATGACGTGATTGTCAAATCCCGTGAGTGTTCGGATCACTTGACCCATTTGAGGAAGCTTTTTGACCGCCTGCAAAAATACAATCTAAAGCTGAACCCCGCTAAATGTGCTTTCGGAGTGCCAACTGGCAAATTATTAGGTTTTATAGTAAGTAGAAGAGGCATTGAGCTCGACCCTTTAAAGATCACAACAATTCAGGAGTTGCCTCCCCCAAAGACCAAGAAAGAGGTAATGAGTTTCCTGGGAAGGTTGAATTATATTAGTCGGTTCATAGCTCAATCAACGGTTATTTGTGAACCCATTTTCAAGTTATTAAAGAAAGATGCGCCAACTGGTTGGACCAAGAAGTGCCAACAAGCTTTTTATCGTATCAAGGACTACTTGTCCAGTCCTCCAATATTGGTTCCTCCAAGAGAAGGGAGCCCATTATTGCTGTATCTATCAGTTTCAGAAAATGCCTTCGGATGTGTCCTGGGACAACATGATGAAACCAAAAAGAAAGAACGAGCGATTTATTATCTTTGAAAGAAGTTCACTCCGTGCGAGGCTCGTTATACTTTGTTAGAAAAGAGTTGTTGTGCTTTGACTTGGGTCGCTCAGAAGTTGAGACATTATTTGTCATCCTATATGACATATCTCATTTTCAGAATGGATCCCCTGAAGTACATATTCAAAAAGGCCATGCCTACGTGGAAATTGGCCAAATGGCAAATGTTGTTATGTGAGTTTGACATCATATATGCGACTCAAAAAGCAATCAAGGGACAGACCTTAACAGATCATTTAGCAGAAAATCCGGTTGATGAAGATTATGAACCGCTCCAAACTTATTTCCCCGATGAAGAGATTCTGTTCGTAGGTGAGGATATTGCTGAGTCATACCCCAGTTGGAGATTGTTCTTCGACGGAGCGGTCAACTTCAATGGTTCGGGCATTGGAACAGTCTTGGTATCAAAAACTGTTCAGCACTATCCGGTGATAGCCAAACTCAATTTCCCGTGCACTAACAAAATGGCCGAGTACGAAGCTTGTATTCTCGGTATCCAACTAGCTATTGATATGAATGTCCGAGAACTTTTGGTCATAGGTGATTCCGATTTGCTAATTCACCAAGTTCAAGCTAAATGGGCTGTGAAGAACCCCAAGATCGTGTCAGATATGAAGATGGTTCAAAATTTGTGCAAGAGATTCAGGAAGATCAAATTCAAGCATACACCAAGGATTTAGAATGAGTTTGCCGATGCCTTGGCAACCATATCCTCCATGATTCAACATCCCGATCAGAATTATACCAATCCGTTGATAATAGGTCTCAAAGAACAACCTGCGCACTGTGCGCAAGTCAAAGCAGAATCAGACGGAAAACCATGGTATCATGATATCAAGAGGTATCTAGAAGTTGGAGTCTATCCCGAAGATGTGAATGCCAACCAAAAGAAAACCATTTGTCGAATGGCCAATAACTTTTTCCTAAACGGAGAAATCATGTATCGGAGGACTCTGGACCTTGGATTCTTAAGATGCGTTGATTTGGTTGAAGCCACAAGACTATTGGAAGAGGTACACGCTAGAGTGTGTGGTCCCCATATGAATGGGTTCGCCCTAGCCAAGAAGATTTTGCGAATCGGATACTTTTGGATAACCATGGAAAATGACTGTTGCAAGTTCGTACAAAAATGTCACAAGTGCCAGATCCATGGAGATTTGATTCGAGTACCACCTAGCGATCTTCATGCAATGAGCACACCTTGGCATTTTGTAGCCTGGGGCATGGATGTCATTGGTCCCGTCGAGCCGTCTGCCTTGAATGGACACAAATTCATTTTGATAGCTATGGATTACTTCACCAAGTGGGTAGAAGCTGCTTCTTACAAGTCTGTGACCAAGAAGGTTGTAGCCGATTTTGTTAAAAACAACCTAATCTGTCGATTCGGGATCCCCGAGTCAATTATTACCGACAACGGAGAAAATCTGAACAGCCACTTGATGAAAGAAATATGTGAGCAATTCAAGATCACTCACCATAATTCAACCGTATACCGGCCACAAATGAATAGAGCTGTGGAAGCCGCCAACAAGAATATCACGAAGATCTTGAGAAAAATGGTCTACCATCATCGATCTTGGCACGAGATGTTGCTTTATGCTTTATTAGGATACCAAACGACCGTCAGGACTTCGACCGAGGTGACCCCTTATATGTTGGTGTATGGGTCGGAAGCAGTGATACCTGTGAGAGTTGAAATACCATCTCTTAGGATCATTTGAGAAGCCGGACTGAACAATGAAGAATGGGTTCGTGCCCATCACGAGCAACTCATGTTGATTGATGAGAAAAGGATGAGTGCCGTATGCCATGGTCAGTTGTACCAATAAAGAATGATTCGTGCATTCAACAAAAGAGTGAGTGCTCGCATGTTTGCTGTAGGACAACTTGTTCTGAAGTGCATTTTTCCCCACCAGGAGGAATACAAAGGAAAGTTTGCACCCAATTGGCAAGGCCCATATGTCATCCAGAAAGTGTTATCCGGAGGAGCTCTGATCCTCTCCGAAATGGACGGTCAAGTGTGGACCAAACCGATCAATTTTGATGCTGTGAAGAGATACTTTATTTAGGGATAGTTTTCCTTTAATTTCCTTTCCCTGTAATCCTATTTTCTGATTGTGATCATTTTATGCTTTGTAATAGCTTAAAACATCCCTATCCTCTTGTACGAACTACGTCTGACCTGAATTCTCAAGAATGAGATACGTAGGCAGCGTGTGTCGGCCTCGGTCACCCCTTTAGTTATTTCCATCATTCTCCCACTTCGAGTGTGGAAACTATGTTTGACCTGATTCCTGCCTCAAAGGAATACGTAGGCGCCACAACGGTACGGTCATATCACCCCAGGAAATGGAAACTGAATTTTTGAGAAAGGAATCTCGAAAAATTCAGAAGATGAAGGTCGTTGTCAACGAAACAAGAGAATTCTTGTAGATACAAAAATGCCACAAACAGTTCAGCCATATCGCCCAGGAAATGGAAACTGGGGCAGAATTTTCTAGAAAGAAATCTCAAAAATTTAGAAAACGAAGAGCATTAGACTCCAAAGAAATCCCCAGCAAGAATGCAGAGTATGCCGAAGAGCAACCAAAGCAAATACCGAGAAAGAATCTCGCGATCCCCACAGAGTCTCAAGTCTCTTGACTGAAGGAATAAAATCTGCTATGAAACCTTTAATTGGGGCAGAAATTTTGAGAAGGATCTCAAAATTTCCGCCAAGCTTCATTCAAGAGTTCAACATTAAACTCTGAAGAATTTCCCAATACCGAGAGATCAAAGCCTACTTCAAGGAATCCCCAGTCCTATATGGATTAATCCCCGTCTCTAATAGATTTCTTGAAAATCATCTTTCAAGTTCCCCAGCCAGGACGACGAAGGACCTCCGTAGTCCGCCAGCAGTATGTCGGGAATGTCAAGACCCCGAATAAAGGGCATTTGTTGAGATAGCACATGACATGACAGGCAGAGACGTTTCCAAAATATTTTCTTTTTGAACTCTTTATTTTCCAAAGAACTTGTTTGAAAAAGTATTTACGAAAGATTAGTTTTACTCTTTTAATGTGATTTTGTCTTACGTCTGCCGTGGCCCGGAGAGAGTCGAGGGTGACGAGTACCCGAGACTGGAAAAGCATACGGAAAAGACAAAACCAGGAGCAGAAGATCGAAGGAGGTCAACACAAACCAGTTTTGACAAAACTAATAATTTTTCTGTGGATGCAGGTTATTCCCAAAATTACATTAGAAAAACAGTCTCACGCTCAAAGAAACGCAACAAAACCAGATGCTTTGTGATTTGGTGATAAGATACCGAAACAACAGAAAGGAGGACAAAGAGGCAAAAGTCCCTAAAGCGGACGAATTTTCTGGTAGTTCACATAAACTGTGAACTACCAGAAAAAGAGAACCCGACAACATTCTTAAGTCTCCAAAGGGATCAGGACATTTCGGTCAATTTTAAATTGGGGGCACCAAACAAAGAGCAACAACACTCTCCACAAATGCTTGGCAAGACAGGGATCACCCCAAACAAACAATGTTCAAAAACGGTATTTATAGCTGTCCCTGAAAGCAAGTATACACAAAAGAGTCAATGCCAGATCAAAGGTGATGTTTTCTATGACTCCCCTATGGGACATTGCATCATACATCACTACATGGCATCACATTCTTGCACTCATATTGCACCATGACATATTACATCATGCTGCATTGCATCACATTGCATCACATGGCATCATATGGCACATCATCATGACATATCATATCATAACATATCGCATTGCATCATATTATATTGTGTTGCATCATGTTGTATGGCATCGTATCGCAGGGTCATTCATATTAGCATGCCGAGAGGGCCATTCATATTAGCATGCCGAGAGGGCCATTCATATTTGCATGTCAAGAGGACCATGCCGAGAGGGCTATTCATATTTGTATGCCATGTCAAGAGGACCATGCCAAGAGGACCATTCATATTTGCATGACGAGAGGGCCATGTCAAGAGGACCATACCAAGAGGGTCATGTCAAGAGGACCATGCCAAGAGGGCCATTCATATTTGCATGTCAAGAAGACCATCATCATCATATATCGCAGACACACATCCCCTGCGAAAATTATGTCCCTCTGCCAGCTGGCTTCAAAGAGGATGACATTCATTAGGCGTCCCCAAGACGCACTAGGTGCTCATGATTGACCTCAGCATGCTTATATCCAAAATTACGTGAGGCGAAAGGGTATGACGTTGAGGATATCATTATCATTATCCTCATTCATTATGCCAAATTCGGCATGCAACATGCTTATATCTGAAATTATGTGAGGCGAAAGAGTCTGACGTTGAGGATATCATTATCATTTATTATGCCAAGTCCGGCATCCAACATATTTATGTAATCTGAGGGATACCTGTAAGTCGTCTCTACCCAAATCGGATGATGAATTAGATTTTTCAACATTCGAAGGTCAAAGGTCGTCTATAAGTCACAGCGATATCTGAAACCAGATAGTGTGTAAGATTGCCCAAAACTCTACAGAACTAAGAGCTATCTGTAAGACACAATGATATCTGAAATCGGATAGTGTGCAAGAACACCTGAAGATTGAAAGTCCGAAGGTAATGCGTAAGTCCCAACAATATCTGAAATTTGGTAAAGTGCAAGACTACCAAAAATGGATGGTCCAAGGGTTATCTATAAGCCGCGATATATCCACGTTGATATTGCACAGGACTACCCAATGGCTAGTAATTCGAGGGAAATCTGTAGTCGCGTCACGTCCAAGATCGGATAAAAGTGCAGAATTACCCAAAAAACTGACAATTCAAAGGATATCTGTAAGCCGCCTCTATCCAAAGTCGGATAATGTGCAAGATTACTTGAAAGCTGGCGAATTAAAGGCATCTGTAAGCCGCCTCTATCCAAAGTCGGATGATACGCTAGATTATCCAAATCCTAACGATCCAAAGAATATCTGTTAGTCGTGTCGATGCAGAAGATACGCGAGATTTACCCCAAAGACATGTGCAAAAGGCCACTGCCAAAAGCCAAGAAGGCTATCGCATTCAAGAGAATGCCCTTAAACAATCAAGAAGGTCGTTAACATTCAAAAATTGCTACACAAGCAATCTTATCTGATAGCCAAGAAGGCTATCATATTTGATTGAAATGGAAGCTGTCGTTTCCTAAAAACAGAGACAAGAAAGGACGTCATCTTTCTCAAAAAACAACATATAAAGGAAAATGAGTTACGAAGCTATCTCTCCTTGTCAAATTCTGTTACTACTAACTATTTGGTTTTGAGATATTGTCGAGAGCATCCGAGAAAGATGAAATTCTCAAAAGCAAAATCACAGGTGCGGACTACACCAAAAAGGACGCATCAAAACGTGGAACTTTTTCTTAGCAACAACTTGTGACACAGTCCGGAGAGGGACATCAAACTCTTTGGACGCGAACTGAGGAACAAATCACCACCACCATCAAACCACACCCCTATCAGAGGCATGTGGGTATTTCCTATCTTTGGGTCTTAGTTTCGCAACCAGGGTATTTTCTAAAATTTACGCTGGATGCAATTTCCTTTTTTTTCAAATCTGGGTGATGATACACCCCGAGCTTTGGAAATTATGTCCAGGTAAAATCTTACTTATGGGTATGAAGTGCACCACATTCATAGTTGCAAGATTACAAGCCTCTTTTCTATAGCTCAACTTATTCGTCACTCATCCTGAACCAAAGGTCATCTTATTATAAAGATTACCTTTTCCCCCGATTGAGTCGAACTACAAGCAGCCTAATTTCCTGAGTTCTGGGATATGTAGGCGGACTCTATGATGAAAACTCAGCTGCATTCCTAACTCCCTCCAATCCTCCTACTCCCCAACTTTCTGGTCTCTCCGTACTCTGAAACCGGGAAAGTTTGAAATTCCTCCAAAATCGTGCGTAAAATCAAGCATTTTGAACTACAAGTGGCCTGAATTCTCATGTAACCTGAGATATGTACGAAACTCAATACCAGAGTTCGGCCAGGATTCCTTGAAATTCGTGCTAAAACCAACCACCTCCCGAGAATGGACTTGTGATCAGACAAAAATAGAGAACGTTAAATCTCTTTGCTCAGGGTTCACTACACTCACCCTACCCAAAGGAAGGGGCAGCAGTTGACACCCAATTTTTACCCACCACATTACGAATTAATCTTGAGCCTTTTGAATTTTAAATAATTTTTGAAATAATTATTTTGTAAAAAGGGATAAAATATTTTTCAAGTCAGCTTTATAATAGTCTTGAGTAACAATTTATATCTTTCATATTTAATTATGTGGGATTTATATAAGTTTACTTAAAAAACTATTTTAGAGTTCAATTTCACATGAAAATCCTTTTAAGAAATTAAACGCTTGATTTTTCTCCAAATTATTTCAAATTAGAGATTAATTGAATAATTAATTTCATAATTTGTTTAAAGAGGTAATTAGGTGTTAAAAATAATCTTTATTTCAAATTGTTTAAATCATTAAAGCTCGAGGTTAATTGTAATTTGTTCATTTTATTCCATTTCTAGCCTAAATCTCCAAATCTTTTATAATCTAGCCGAATCTCATCAATTTATTTTCAATTTGGCTATGTCCTTAACCTTTTGGCCACATTTTCATCAATTAAATACCCTTATAACTCCCTCAATTTGGTGGAATATTTGACGGCAGTGGCGGAGCCAGAATTTTCTTCAAGGGTGTTCATATTTTTAGGATAGGAGTTAGGTGGAAAAAAAAAAAAGAAATAAATTAGTAATTATTTTTTAACTTAAAAGCACGGAGTCAAACACGAGTTTTTTTTTTTGATTAGTAAAAAGATTAGAACTTTTTTTTAAAACAACAAAAGAGATTTTTTTTTGTTTTTTAACAACAAATGAGCAGAATTTTTCGTTTTCTTTAAACAACAAAAGAAAAAATTTTCTTTTTTTTTTGTAAACAACAAAAGAGAACTTCCATTAGTGTAAAAAACAAGTGTAAGAGACCAGGCTCGAAATTGGGTCTTAAAGGAAAGTTTGCACGCCCTTAGCCACTGGGCTATATCTCTCTTCTGTGTCAAGGGTGTTCAACAGTCTCTATATATTCTAAAATATCTATATTTAACCTATATACTCGGAAAAAATTTCCGACGAAGGGTGTTCATCTGACCACCCTTGGGTGGGTGTAGCTCCGCCCCTGTTTGACGGAGGCATTGTCGATTCCAACACTTTGAGAAGCAGAATTGAAATGTATTATCTACAAGATTAATTGATGCTTTTATCAGGGGGAGTAAATACGTGCTGCACTCTTTTTTCCTTGGCTTAAGTTTTTGTCCCAATGAGTTTTCCTGGCAAGATTTGTAACGAGGAAACAAACAACGCGTATTACAAGATATGTGTGCTCTTTTTCCTTCACTGAAATTTTTTTCCACAGAGTTTTTCCTAGTAAGGTTTTAACGAGGCACATCATCTATGGACATCTAAGGGAGAGTGTTATGAAATAATATAATTATGTGGATGTCCATAACTCCTAAGAAGTTACTCCCACCAATATTCTCTATAATGTGTAGTACATCCACACCCATTACTTTCTCCATTATGAAGAAGATAACCTCCACCATTAATCACCATTATTCTTGTAACCTCACACCTCCATAATCTTTCCCCATAACTTATATATATAGTTAATATCATGTTTATGACTAACTTTTTGTATGCCTCTATGTAATACTATAAATAGAGGTATAAGAGTTAATATTGAATACACTTAAAAATTTGAGAAACACTTGGAAGAATAAGAAAACTATCTTCTCTTATCTCCTTGATTTCTTGTCTACTTTCGTCTTTTGTATTGATATTATAAGCTTGATTTTATAATAGCACCCACCTAAAAATTTTAAAACCAATAATCCGCCCCCTGTTTCAAGTCAATCCAAACACTATATAAATCTTCTCAACTCTCTCTCTCTCACTCACTGGCAAAACCAAAAAAACAAAACAAACCTTCATTCATACTATTATTCTTCCATCATCACAATGGACTTGAAGATCGGTGCAATCGACACTTGTAAACCCTTAAACAACAACGTAGCAAACTTACCCACTAACAACGCCGCCGTTACAATCCAAAACCCCACCGCCGCCGTCCCCTTCAACTCCCCTGACTCAACACTCGGCCGTCACCTCGCTCGCCGTTTAGTCCAAATCGGAATCACCGATGTTTTCTCCGTTCCCGGTGACTTCAACTTGACACTTCTCGACCATCTCGTAGCTGAACCTGAACTTAACCTTGTTGGTTGTTGTAATGAGCTAAATGCTGGTTATGCAGCTGATGGTTATGCTAGAGCACGAGGTGTTGGTGCTTGTGTTGTTACTTTCACAGTCGGTGGACTTAGTGTTCTCAATGCTATTGCTGGTGCTTATAGTGAAAATCTTCCTTTGATTTGTATTGTTGGTGGACCTAATTCGAATGATTATGGGACCAATAGGATCCTTCATCATACTATTGGGTTGCATGATTTTAGTCAGGAGCTTCGTTGCTTTCAAACTATCACTTGCTACCAGGTATCTTCAATTTTTTTTTTGTTAGGATTTGTCCTGAATTTTCTATCTTATTTGAATTTTACATATTACTCACTCTATTTCACTTTATATGATCACTTCCTTTTTTAGTCGGTCAAAAAAGAATGACACAAATATCTAAAACTTATTTTAGACCATAAGTTTCAAAAGTTTCCTTTCTTTTTTAAAATCCGTGCCAAGTCAAACTAGGTCATATAAAATGGAATGAAAGGGAGTAGTTTTTACTATGTAGGTCACTTGACCGAATTTATCAATAATATGCTTTTTCTTAGTCTAGTTTTATGTGTCGTTTGATTTATCGTCTTTGAAGTTTGCAATTATTAGCTTCTGCATGACGCCCTCTAGATTTTGATCCCAACATATTTGTGCCTTTTTTGTATGATACTATTTGCTTGATTTTTAGAATAATTTTTTTCTGGGTTTTGCAGGCTGTGTTGAATAATTTAGAGGATGCTCATGAACTGATTGACACTGCAATATCCACATCTTTGAAAGAGAGTAAGCCGGTTTATATTAGCGTAGGCTGTAATTTGCCGGGGATTCCACACCCTACTTTCAGTCGTGAACCAGTTCCATTTTCCCTCTCTCCCAGGTAAAATATATTCTTGAGCAACGGTGAATTTATAGGTAAAATATGGGATACGTGTACTCGACTAGGTATTTCATGTATATATTTTCTAAAATTGGTATAATATTATCTGCTCATACCCGAAGGTTAAATGGTGCACTTGGTTGAAATATGAGTTATTTACCTACAGGACGAGGGATCAATTCTCGCTTAATACATTTCTTCCTATTTTTTCTTGAGCCTTCGGTTATATCTTTTTTTAAAAAATTCTCGTCTGATTGTAGAAGATTGTAGAGACTGTTTTGATGTTGAAGTGGTTTAAATAGATAAACATCTGTTCTTTTTTGTTGAATTGTATAGAAATATGTAGTGTGTAGCGTTTAGCTAGTCGTTCATGGATCCATCTCTTGTTACATACATATTTTAGATACATATGTAAGCTAAAATCTTGAACAGTTGATGCATGTACATCCACTCTCCTTATATGTTGTATCCGCTGCTGTTTATGTGTCTTAGTTCCTTGGTGTTGTTTTTTCTGGGTATATAGATTAAGTAATATAATAGGTTTGGAAGCAGCAGTGGAAGCAGCGGCTGAGTTCTTGAATAGAGCAGTAAAGCCAGTGCTTGTTGGAGGGCAAAATATGCGGGTTGCAAAGGCATGCGATGCTTTTGTTGAGTTGGCTGACGGCTGTGGTTATGCAGTCGCAGTGATGCCAGCCGCTAAAGGGTTGGTTCCGGAACACCATCCACATTTTATCGGAACTTACTGGGGTGCAGTGAGCACGGCCTTCTGTGCTGAAATTGTTGAATCTGCTGATGCGTACTTGTTTGCTGGACCAATTTTTAACGACTATAGTTCTGTTGGTTATTCCCTGCTTCTCAAGAAAGAGAAAGCGATCATTGTCCAGCCTGATCGTGTGACCATCGGGAATGGACCTGCATTTGGTTGTGTTCTGATGAGGGATTTCCTTGCTGCATTAGCAAAGAGATTGAAGCATAATCCCACTTCTTATGAGAATTATCATAGGATTTATGTTCCTAATGGACATCCTCTCAAATGTGTGCCTAAGGAGGCTTTAAGGGTTAACGTTCTATTTCAGCACATTCAGAATATGTTGTCTGGTGACAGTGCTGTGATTGCTGAGACAGGGGACTCGTGGTTCAATTGTCAGAAGCTGAAATTGCCACAAGGATGCGGGTGAGAACAGAACAAATCAGTGCAAACCTGTAAAATTGCTGTCATTTGGTATTTATTTCCATGATCATAATAATGAGTTCTGTTGTTCTTGGTTGTCTTTTAGGTATGAGTTCCAAATGCAGTATGGATCCATCGGTTGGTCTGTTGGTGCTACTCTTGGTTACGCACAAGCTGCACCAGAAAAGCGGGTGATTGCGTGCATCGGTGATGGTAGCTTTCAGGTAAACAGAATCTGTTTGAATTGAATAGAGGAGAATGAATTGTTGGTGTTTCCTGGTGTGTCTAGTCCAACTTTATGGCAAAATACTTGCAGGTGACTGCTCAGGATATTTCAACAATGCTAAGATGCGGGCAAAGGACCATTATCTTCTTGATAAACAATGGTGGTTATACAATTGAAGTTGAGATCCATGATGGACCTTACAATGTGATCAAGAATTGGAACTACACCGGTTTAGTCGATGCAATTCATAATGGAGAAGGAAAATGTTGGACAACTAAGGTGAGTGGAAGTTCAAATTTTCAATCACCACCTTTGTTTTTTACTCTAAAGTTGAATGAAAGGATTCATAGACATGTCTATTCTACGTAGGTTTATTGTGAAGAAGAGTTGGTGGAAGCAATTGAAATAGCAAATGGAACCAAGAAAGACTGCCTGTGTTTTATTGAAGTGATTGTCCACAAAGATGATACCAGCAAAGAGCTACTCGAATGGGGTTCTAGGGTCTCAGCAGCTAATAGTCGTCCACCAAATCCACAGTAAAATCTCTACTTGTTCAAAGAATGTATTTACTGCAAAAATTTCTTGCAACTTGGGAGTTGCCACTATATGCTGTATTTTTTTTTTTTTGAGTTCCTAGTTTCCCAGTGGAGGGTTTGTATAATTCCACTAAGTATTGTCTATTACGTGGTACATTTGTATTTTGTCCCTTGGTTTTGTTAGCTTGTTCATCTATTAGTGGCTTTTCCTTTGAAACTCTTTTGCCACTCTGTTTTTCGTTCCGGTGTTCGAGAACAAAAATTTATTTTTGGTAACGGATAAATCTGTAGACAGTAGCAGATTTGCGAGTACTAATTAAGTGAAAGTGTTTTGCATGTGTGTATTGTATTAATTAATTATAAATATATATATAAAAAGAACAAATTGTTGTATGTATGTTATATTATTATAACTTTAAAAAATGTATTTAAGATAAAAAGTGTACTTAAAGAGTTGTTCCTCATTAATTTTAGTATGTTCCTCTTTAAGATAAAAAGGAACGCCTTACACTAACAAGAATGTAAAAGCGTACTTTGAAAATATTTTAATTTTATTGATAACATTGATAATAAATAATTAATAAAATTACGTACTTTGAAAGATATATAAGAGAATTACACAATAACTAATATATGATTATAAATAATATTAATATATAGAATTACACACCCAATAACAAAAAAAGAGGGACATACCATAGACGATTTTTTTTTAAAAATATATTGCATAACCTATTTTTAGTCAATAATGTAAAGTGAATTTGGTTTGAGCTACACAAGGATTTCTTGTTCACCTCATCTTTTTTTTCAACACACCCTTTCATTTTTTTTGAATCCGAAAAAGAAGCATAGCGATGTTAAAGCGAAATGCATCATCCAGTGAGTTCAATCTCTTCATATACCCAAGTTATGAGCATGTTGTTGGGATCAAATAATAGGGTGTTGCAAAAGCTAACAAAAAAACCTTGAACACTGATAACAAAGATAAATAATAAAAAGACTCATAATATATTAAATTGATTTGGTCAATTAACCTAGATATGACAAATATAAAAAAATAAAAAAATAATCTCTCTCTAAACAAAACTTCGTTTGAGGACTATATATTAATGTTATTGTATTGTTATAAAAAAAATGATTCTCAATTTATAAAAGTCCAAAATATTTTTCTCTAAAAATGAATTACTTAAATATGAAAGATTTTTATTTTTCTTTCATAAATTGTTAGCAGTATTAGAATAATACAGGCTCCGAATAAACTAATATGAATAGATTATCTCAGTATAGCATTCCATATTCATTGTTTGTCCACACTTCATAATTGTGGTGTCTTTCACTGAGTCAAAAAGAAACTAGACTGACGCATACGTTTACTATTAGGGTATAGTTTCAAACAAACCCATATAAGCAAGTTAAGGATAAAAGCCAAATAAAGTGTAGACAAACCTCATAACTGATGGGACAATGGTTCTTCATTGAGCTCTTCACATAGTGATTATTACCCAGCTCCACTGAATAGCAGGATCATGTTGCAAAAACATCATAAAAGTAGCTAAAAGTGAAGTACTCCTAAAGCTAATTTAAGTCATCAGAAAAATAAGGAGACTTTGTGCATATGATTCAACGTTAATTCACTCTGATATATAGGAAACTTATTAGAAGCCATATATAAGTAGGAAACGTATTCAATAATGAATCCTCATTAACTAACAGGAAGATGTTGGAGCTGTAGACATCAAAATTTTGTGGGACTCTACGAGATGAATTCAAATTCCGTTAGAGTTCTTGGAGACTACTTTACTCTAAACCCTAGCTTGGAAGCTACTCTACCCTAAATCCTATATCATTGCATATTTATAAGGTAACATATTTTGTTGAAGAGTCATCTCAAAATCCAATAAACTCATGAAATATTCATAAAAAGATCAAGGCATCAAATATTGCCTTTGTTAAAGCTGTCGTCTGACGTTTCTAGCATCAAATACATCACAAAGAGGTTCATATCATCCTATATTCAAAAAAATACGTTAGTAACAGCCCTAAAATCACGGAGAAAATTCAGAGAGAAGGATCAAGAGACAAACAGAATTGTATCCACAAATATATTCATCAATAAAATGTCTGTTTCATCATATATTATTAGTGATTTCAGTTTATTTGTCATCCCTTTGTAATTTATTGCAAACATGAGCTACATTACTACTATATATAAGTGAGAATAACAAATTTTGTGATCATCACAATACATACAAGGACATTATGGCAACTACAAGCCACTTGGGTTTTGTAATGGATAAATTAGCTAAATAACTAAACATCCCTATTATATCTACTATTTTTCCCATTAGTTTATTTTAATTACTTAATATATCACATCTTATAAGAAATTCCCTTTTTATATCAGATACATCATCAAAGCAGATTCCTTCTTTAATGGAGTAAATTACGCTCCTCCCAAATTCAAATCACCCAAATCATGGTTAATCTATATTTTCCCTCTTCCTTCTCTTCTCTTCTTCCTCTGCTAAAAGTAAAAGCACCACCACCACCATCTCCACCCAAAATGATCGACAATGTAACACCCCAAAAATTCTAATCCAAGATCCGAATCGTTCTTCATGCGTTGTTAGACCCGAATTAGATAAATTTTCTTTATATCTAATTATTGAGATCAATTCCTATGTTTTAAAGGAGTATTAGATGTGTATTGAAGTCATAAAGGACCCCTAGCTCAAAGTTAAGTTGAAAGCCCTTCTACCGATTTAGTTTTCATATAAGTTCTTACTAGGGTCAACTTCAAACGATCATAACTCCTATAATATAAATAGTTAGGTGGCCTAGTACCCACCAAATTAAATGTATTTGAATCATCTTTCCAACGCCACCAACCCCTTGTTAATCCTAGTCCTAAATAAAAAGTTATGGGCCTTTTAGTGAAGCACTGTCAGATGTTAAAATCCTGACGGGTTGGCCGACGGGCGTGACTCCTTCTGACGGGCTGGTCGACGCCCGTGGCTCCCACGACGGACCGTGGTGGCAGCCCGTGGGAACCAAACAGTGAGCCCTTTTGGCCCTCTTTAAGGGCCACGGGTGGGTCCGATGGCCCATGGGAAGCCCCGTCCGAAATTTTCTACTTTTTTTCCAGCATTTAAGTTGGGGATAGTTTGGTCCTTTCCTTACCTCAGGTCTTTTCCCTCATATTTTAAACACCCAAAAGGGGTTATTCATCATAAGAACATCACCCTATCTCTAAAAAATTCCCTCAAGACCCTAAGGCAAGACACCTAGGGTTTCTAGCAAGCAAGATCATAGAAGCTCAAGTAAGGAAGTCTCTCAAAAGTTTTCTTTCAGATTTCTTCTCCAAGTCTCCACCCCCAACCTTAAGGATTCTTCTCCAAGCTTCAAGTCTCAAGCTCCAAGTTCAAGTCTCCTAAGTCTTTTCAATTCAAGTTGGTTAGCTTCAATAAAGGTATGTGGATAATCAACAATGGGTTCCTTTCACCCTTGTGCCCAAAACCCCTAATTCAAATTTTGAGTTCATGGTCTTCAAATTAGGGTTCTTATCCAATTCTTATGGGTTTTGCTAAATATGATCTTCTCATGATTTGATTATGAAATTACTATTAAATTGCATGATTTCACATGGGTTTTTACATGTTAACTCTTATTTCATGAATTGAAGTTTAACCATGGAAATTTCTACATGCATGAAGTTGATTTAAGCAAATTGGATTTGATAGCATGTTCCTTATGAATTTTCAAGAATGTGCATGCCTAGTTCCTATGCTTCTATGAAATTATATATTTTATGAAAATTGAACTAGAGCCATGCAAATTTTACAAGTCATGAAGTATGCAAGCCCTTCCATGTTATGAAGTATTATGCAAGAAAAGACACCCGATGTTCCATCAATGCTCATGAGCCATTTTCTAAACTAAAACTCATGAGTAGTATGATGATCTAGGTATGAACAAGTATGAATAAGTATGAACAAGATGATCAAGTATGTACAAGTTATGAACAAGTTTGGCATGAGATTGTGCCACTATGAATTTATGAGCTATATGTATGCATGTTTTGGGAGTAGTACTTAGCACCGAGCGATGAGGGTTCGATTACCCAAATCCAGAAACTATGTTGCCATCATAGGTTATGATATGATATGTGCCTTAAAGGCTTATGAGAGTGGGTCCACATCTTTATGAATGGTGTCCTGTGCTTTAGCGGGCGTTAGGACAGCTTTGCCAACTAGGGTTATATAGTTGAATATGGTTACTCATTCCTTGGCACGGTTCAAGTCAGCTTTGCCAACTAGGGTTATATAGTTATATTCCATATAGCTCGCATGGCCTAATGTCGGTTATAGGAAACTCTCGTATGAATGATTTCAAGATTTCTAAGCTTTATGATATCTTATTTTGAAGTTTTGACTACTAACTCATGCTTATTACTCAAACTATGATATTTACTTATGACTTCTTCGATTATGTATGAACTCAGTTTTCAATTACGTTGTAAGCATGTTTTCATATTATTTACACATATCTCACATATTCAGCACATCCTATTGTACTGATGCATATTTGCGCTGCATCTTATTGACGATGCAGATCCAGGTTTCCATTCTCATACACGTGGCTAGTGTTCATGGGCCATTCAACGAGGATTGGTGAGTCCTCTTATGTAGATGCTTTTCAAACATAGACAGTATTCGAGTCTTTTGGATCTTGTATGCCTATTCGGCTTGACTATCCATTTATGCTATTCTGACTTTATCTATTATGTTTCCGCTTATCTTTTGTTATGCTTGAGAATGCTATGACCAAGAGTTAGCTTGGGGCACTTGTGGTCCCAAGTCCCGTGTTACGTCTAGGGGGTAACCTCGGGGCGTGACAAACTTGGTATCAGAGCCTCAGGTTCAAGAATCCTAGGGTATCTGAAATCAAATAGTGTCTCTTTCATGGGTGTGAAGCGCGCCACACTTATGAGGGAGAGGCTATGAGGTGTTTTTGAAAAAACTTCACTTTTTCATGTTCCTTATCGTGCGATAGAGTTTAACTCTATTTATCCCCATATTTATGCGTTGTTCCCAGTTCCATTATTTATACTTCATATATGAGATGACCGAAGTTGTAAATGTCATATTATCTATCAGCGAGGTACTCTCAGATCTCTTCCAGAACTTTGTTACTAATTATTCCTCAAGAAGGTAAAGTGTATACCTAGATCCTTGGGTAGTGTTGCCACCCGACAGATGTTGTGTTGTAAGCCATTAGTAGTAGAATAGACCTCGAGCTAGAAGTATAAAGTCAGAAGTGTAGTAGCTTAGGTAGGGGGGAAATTGCATTTGGCTAGAGCATGCATTTAGAGTTGTGTTCTTTTAGATAGGTGATGGGATTATACATCCCTTGGTGTGGACTAAAGAGTAGCAAGTTATTGTGCTATTACAAACCAAGTATAGAATGTGAACGAAAGGATGATGGTATGAGAGAGACAATGATGGTTTTATGGGATTTATCTGGTAGGTATGGTATAGTATAATGTAAGAGTTTAAGTTCATAAAATTGCAGCAAGTATGAATATGTGAGCATGATATATATATACATGGGCCAGATGAGGATATACAATTTTGAGCCTCTCAGTATAGGCTTTAACGCATTTGGTGTTGTGTGTGGTAGAAAGAGAGGACTTTGAGAGTTAGGACCATGTAAGTCTAGCATGTCATTGCAAGGGATAGGTTGTAAGTTATTGAATGTGGTATGTGCAACTCCTATTTGAAATAGGAAGATTGAGGCTTAGGATTTTAGGCGAGGGAGAGTCTTATGCTATAGAAGAAAGTGGATATTCATACTAGATTCTAGATTTGTGTCTGTTTTGTTAGAGCAAAATGATCGTTGTTCAGTCTAGAGGATAGGGAGAGGTCCACAGGCTTAGAAGGGTAGCACAGGCCTAAGGGGGAGATATTGTAGCACCTCGATATTCAGATCAGCTTTCTAACTTAGAATCCCTGAAAATTTCTGCAATTGTAGGTCCCCAAGTGCAACCACCACGGGCATAAGAGTTCCGATGGGCCGTGGGGCTCATCGTGGGAGTTATCCAGTGGTCCTGAACTACAACTTTCCCAACTTGACGGCCTAGGGAGATGGGCGTGGCATCCGCCATGGGACGTCGGCCCTGCCGTGATAATGACCCAGTGGCTTTTTCCCAACCCTTCCTAGATTCTGACGGGCGGTCACCACGGGCGTCGCTGTTGCGACGAGCTATGGGAACCCACCGTGAAAATCATCCAGCAATCCCAGACCCTTAGCCAGCTATTCTGGCGACCTGGTCCGACGGGCCATTGTGGTTCTGATGCTCGTCGGGTAGCCCATCTGGCAGGAAATTTCCTGCAATCCTTCCTTTAAGTCAGGGGCAATTTGATTTTATGCCCTATTAGCCTAAACCTTTCCCATTCCCCTCATTCTAAATTCCAAAAGAGGAAGAACTTCACTCCCCCAAGCTTCAAGCTCTAAGCTAAGGATCTCCATCTTAAGGTCTCCATCCCTCAAGGTTCTAGCTTAGAAGTCTTCAACCCTGGTATGTTTCGTTGTAGAAGTTCTTCAAGTTATACCTCCTAAATATGCTATGGAAGAGAGGAGAAGTCTTGGATAGTGTAAGATACTAGAAACCATAAGGTGACAATAGTTATAAGCTTGAACATCGTGATGAAATACATATGGGCTTTGCTTTGTACGACTAGTGATCCCATTGGTTAAGAGCTCAAGGTTAGTTGGTTTTCATGATAAGAAGGAACATTATTCTTAGAGGGTAACTCTAGATGCAGGAGATTTAGTCGAGATAGGCTTGAACATGATTAAAGAGGGTAGTCAGACTCAGACCTTAGTATCTACAAGTGCGTTGGTGAAGATTTAGTTGCAAATGGTAAGTGTGTTATTTAGGGAAGTTAGTGTAGTTAAAAAGGTGTTCTTAAGCTTAAAAGTTATTAGCTGTGTTGTTTAGGCAGGAATAGTCTTGTTCTTACTTCCAACCCAGGGTGCTCATATGATATCAGTTCAGACCTACCGGTAATCATTCCTAAGGCCAGAAGACCCTACATTCAACTAAGTCCATGGTAGTAAGTTCAGTTAGAAGAGGATAGTTTTCTCGTATAGCTACTCCTCTCAGTTTGATTCAGTTTACTATGATCCCTAAGAAGGTGTTCAATTGCTACGAGTTTAAGCCGAGTCCTTACTCTTAATCTAGACCAATTATCATGGTAGACAGTCAGTTTCATATCCCATCAGTTATGCTTATACTCTCAGTAGGCGTACATGTTCCATGAATCCATCTCAGCTTATATTTCAGTCAGAAATCTGTTACCATGAAGTACTTCAGCCATTGGAACTCTGTTGATAGGAAGGAAACCTTTTTCCCCTCCGCTCCCAACTCAGTAGTCTTCATTCGAGGATGAATGATCCTAAGGGGGAGATATTGTAACACCCCAGAAATTCTAATCCAAGATCCGAACCGTTCTTTATGCGTTGTTAGACCCGAATTAGATAAATTTTCTTTATATCGAAGTATTGAGATCAATTCCTATATTTTGAAGGAGTATTAGATGTGTATTGAAGTCATAAAGGACCCCTAGCTCAAAGTTAAGTTGAAAGCCCTTCTACCGATTTAGTTTTCATATAAGTACTTACTTGGATCAAATTCAAATGATCATAAATCCTAGAGTATAAAGAGTTAGGTGTCCTAGTACCCACCAAATTAAAGGTATTTGAATTATCTTTCCAAAGCCATCAACTTCTTGCTAAACCGAGTCCGAAGTAAAACGTTATGGGCCTTTTATTGAAGCACTATCAGCTGTCAAAATCCTGACGGGCTGGCCGACGCCCGTGGCTCCCACGATGGCCCGTGGTGGCAGCCCATGGGAACCAAACAGTGAGCCCTTTTGGCCCCCTTTAAGGGCCACGTGTGGGTCCGAAGGCCTATGGGAAGCCCCGTCCGGTGACTTTTCTACTTTTTTTTCAGCATTTAAGTTGGGGATAGTTTGGTCCTTTCCTTACCTCAGGTCTTTCCCCTCATCTTTTAAACATCCAAAAAGGGTTATTCCTCATAAGAACATCACCCTATATCTAAAAAATTCCCTCAAGACCCTAAGGCAAGACACCTAGGGTTTCTAGCAAGCAAGATCATAGAAGCTCAAGTAAGGAAGTCTCTCAAGAGTTTTCTTCTCCAAGTCTCCACCCCCAACCTTAAGGATTCTTCTCCAAGCTTAAAGTCTCAAGTTACAAGTTCAAGTCTCCTAAGTCTTTGCAATTCAAGTGGGTTAGATTTAATCAAGATATGTGGATAATCAACAATGGGTTCCTTTCACCCTTGTGCCCAAAACCCCTAATTCAAATTTTGAGTTCATGGTCTTCAAATTAGGGTTCTTGTCCAATTCTTATGGGTTTTGCTAAATATGATCTTCTCATGATTTGATTATGAAATTACTATTAAATTGCATGATTTCACATGGGTTTTTACATGTTAACTCTTATTTCATGAATTGAAGTTTAACCATGGAAATTTCTACATGCATGCAGTTGATTTAAGCAAATTGGATTTGATAGCATGTTCCTTATGAATTTTCAAGAATGTGCATGCCTAGCTCCTATGCTTCTATGAAATTATATATTTTATGAAAATTGAACTAGAGCCATGCAAATTTTACAAGTCATGAAGTATGCAAGTCCTTCCATGTTATGAAGTATTATGCAAGAAAAGACACCCGATGTTCCATCAATGCTCATGAGCCATTTTCTAAACTAAAACTCATGAGTAGTATGATGATCCAGGGTATGAACAAGTATGAATAAGTATGAACAAGATGATCAAGTATGAACAAGTTATGAACAAGTTTGGCATGAGATTGTGCCACTATGAATTTATGAGCTATATGTATGCATGTTTTGGGAGTAGTACTTAGCACCGAGCGATGAGGGTTCGATTACCTAAATCTAGAAACTACGTTGCCAACGTAGGTTATGATATGATATGTGTCTTAAAGATTTATGAGAGTGGGTCCACATCTTTATGAATGGTGTCCTGTGCTTTAGTGGGCATTAGGACAACTTTGCTAACTATGGTTATGTAGTTGGGTATGGTGACTCGTTCCTTGGCACGGTTCAAGTCAGCTTTGCTAACTAGGGTTATATAGTTAGATTCCATATAGGTCGCATGGTCTAATGTCGGTTATAGGAAACTCTCGTATGAATGATTTCAAGATTTCTAAGCTTTATGATATCTTATATTGAAGTTTTAACTACCAACTCATGCTTATTACTCAAACTATGATATTTACTTATGACTTCTTCAATTATCCATGAACTCAGTTTTCAATTACGTTGTAAGTATGTTTTCATATTATTTACGCATATCTCACATATTTAGTACATCCTATAGTACTATCGCATATTTGCGCTGCATCTTATTGATGATGCAGATCCAGGTTTCCATTCTCAGACACGTGGCTAGTGTTCGTGGGCCATTCAACGAGGATCGGTGAGTCCTCATTTTCTGAGGGGTAGTAGAGTCTAGTTTAATATTTTCTCTTCAGTACTTAGAGTTAGCTGGGGCTTGTCCCAGCAACTCCTTATGTCTTATGTAGATGCTCTTCAGACATAGACAGTATTCGAGTCTTTTGGATCTTGTATGCCTATTCGGCTTGAATACCCATTTATGCTATTCTGACTTTTTCTATTATGTTTTCGCTTATCTTTTGTTATGCTTGAGAATGATATGACCAAGGGTTAGCTTGGGTCACTTGTGGTCCCAAGTCCCGTGTTACGTACAGGGGGTAGCCTCGGGGAGTGATAGACAATCCGCCACATACGCCAAATGACAACAGTACACGGGTGAGAGCACACGGGTTTCTCTGAATCCCAAACGCACAAGGACACAAAGAACGTTGTTTGTATACAATGGGATTCGCCTATAACGTTGTTTGCACAACTGAAGAAAATAGGATAATGATTCAGTATCTCTCAATAAGAAACCAAGGTTTATGAACCCCAGTACCATAAATCTACAATTCAAATCATAGTCTATTGAGCGGTTCTCTTTTTATCTCTTCTTCCGGTGAAAATGGGCACATGAGAAATAGATTTTTTCGGTCAGATCTGTGTTTCTTCTTATTCTGCATCATCATCTTCTTCTTCTTTTTCTTCTTCTTTTAAGCATGTATCTATGCACAAACATATGTTATCAAAAGTTCTGATGGGTCAACTTGATACTAGATACATGTATTTTAGATTCACTGTATGAAATTTATATTGGATACATCAAATTAATACTGAATTTACTGTATTTTGGATATAATATATGAAATTGGTACTGGATACATCCTAGATACATATATCAAAGTATCTGTGCACAAAAATTTATATTGGATACATCAATTTACTGTATTTTGGATATAATGTATGAAATTGATACTGAATACATCAAATTAATACTAATAATACATATTAACATATACATGAAATTTATTTTAAATACATATAAATAAATACATGAAATTTATACTAGATACATATAAACATATACATGAAATTAATAATTGATACATTTTAAAATTTACATAAAACTAATACTAGATACATATAAAATGATACATTAGATGAAAAATAATCAAATTACATAACTAAGATATACATGTTTTCGTCTTATATTAATGAAATTAATGAATTTATTATTTTTAACAAGTAATAAAATGAAATTAATTAAACACATATACATTTTTTGATTTCCGCCTTATATTAAGGATTTGATTAATTAAAATTTTAATAATTAGTTGTTCATGTATCTGAGATACATACAATCAGCATGCAATATGCATGTATCCGAAGCATGAAAAGTGGTAAAAAATATAATTAGGTAAACTAGTGTCTTAAAAAGTAATGGGGTTCCAAAGATGTGGGTTTTATGTAAGTTTCTCTTTTGTAATTGGTCTAGAGTAGATGTGTATATGAAATGGGTTGGTTTAAATTTTTTATATACCATATCAAATTATTTGTGTTCGATTTTTAAATGTATAAATCAAACTAAACCAACAGAATTAGAGTTCTTTAACCTCGAGTTTTTTCAATTTTTTTGATAAAGTCTTCATACAAACATATAATTAACTTGTGCTTCAAATATTTCTTTAGTCTTAACAAAATACAACTATCTAAGGTCTTCCTTAAAAAAAAATAACACAAATATGAAATAAAGATGACTATAAAATATTCAACAAAAAAAATAAAATCGCATAAAATAAATATTGCATACTAATAAGTCATAATAAAAATAATTATCAAGTCATGCTAAAATAAGTCTGATAAGTTTTAATTACATGACTAAATATTAAATAAAATAGATTATGTATTCATGCAAAACTAAAGAATAAATATCCAACATTATCATCATTTCTAATTTTTAATTGAATGTTATTTGTTAACATTAGTATTGATTTGAGCTTTATTTGAGTTACTCTAAGAAAAAATAACATACATAATGTATTTAAGACCTTAAATTACAATGAATAAATATACTATTTTCTTATTTATAAACATAATTTTTATTTACAAAACATAGCAATGAAAAATAATTAATGACTCTTGATTTTATATGAAAAGTATCACTAATTTCCCCAAAATAATTGATTACAATTTTAAATCTCTCTCTTTCTATTCATTTCAATTCCATTAAATTTCAAGGTGTGCAGATTTTTATCAACAATATCTTCTTAGTCTCTCTCTCTCTCCATTTTCTTTCATACTATATATATATATATATATATATATCTCATGGAAATGAATTAATTTTTTTTTTGAAAAGAAATAGGTATTACCTTTTTTTCAGTATGGTCGATAGTATCATTTGACAAATTCGATGGTGTTATCTTTTTATTTCAGTATGACTGATGGTATCGTAGACTTACCATAATCTATGCCCAATTAATTCAATAATACATGATTGAATACAAATTTGAGAAAATAGCCAAATGCCCTCCAATTTATTACCGGATTCTCAACTATACACTTCAACTTCACGGGAACCTATTACCCCCTTGGACTATTTTAAAATATAATAAATATACCCTTAGGTGCTGACATGGCGTAAAGAGTGTGCTTACACTCTTAGAGGCGTTGAGAGTAAAAAAATTGATAAAAAATATTTTTATAATATTTTAATTTTTTTGTTAAATATAATTTTTTTAATATTTATTTTCCTGTTTTTTCCCTCTTTTTTTCATCACTCAACACTCACCTCACCATTAGTGTCCTCCACCACCATCATTGAACCACCATCATCCTTCTTACCCTTTATTATATGTGTTGGAGGCTTTGAATTGAGAGGGAGTGCACTAGAAGTAAGAGGAATACCCGAATTTTTTAGATTATTTGAGTGATATTTATAAAAATTGAATGAAAAAGTTGAGAATTGATTGTCGGGTAACTTACTGATATTTTTTGGTACTACAGTTTTGGAGGGTCTATTCAAATCAATGGAAGAAGAAGGTTGGCTAGAATTGGATGGAGGAAGAATCTTAGAATCAAAATTCACGAAGTTCAGATAGTTAATATTTTGGGTTTTTTTTTTGTGTGTGTTGTTCCTTGAACATGAGGAAGATATTGGGAATGAGAAAAAATAAACTGGCGACCTGAATTTCACCACTGGTGAACATTTTTTTTTCTTTTCAAATTCGATAAGATTGGAGCCTCATCTGATGGGGCTTCTTAATACGTAGCATTCCCTCGAGGTTGTTGCATCGATTGATATTGATTTTATATTGTTTTCAATGATCGGAGCTCCGATGCCGACCGGCAGCACCTCAAGAGAAAAATGAACTTTTAATTTACTCCAAAAAGAAAAGATAAAAAAAAAAGAAAAAAATAGAAGAATATGAAATAATAGAATAACGAAAAAGATTTTTTTTATTTTTAAAAAAGGAATATTATGTGGCAGGGGCGCGTACAGTTCACCACTTAAAATAAATCTAGGTGTGACTTTTTGTAATGACCTGTTCCGTCGTTACTGAAAATATCTGGGATCAAGGCAGTTGCCTCTCATTCATAATAAGAGTTAGGATTAATTCTTTAGTATGAGAGTACATTTGGTATGTACTAAGGTCATACAATACTGCTAGCACAAAGTTAAGTTGAAAGTTTTCTTACCAATTTAGTTTCGGGCTAAGTTCAAACTAGGGTCAACTTCAAACGTGCATTCCTCCTAGAATATAAGGAGTTAGGGGTCCCAATACCCGCCAAATTAAGTATCTTTGAGTCTTCTTTCCAACGTCACCGACCGTTCGTCAATCCGCTTCCCGAGTAAAAAGTTATGACTGCTTTACTGAAGACTGTCTGTGCTAAAAAATTGAGTCCGTTGTAACAGGATTTAGGTCGCTATAGCGGTACCGCCGTAGCGGTTGACAGTCCGCTATAGAGGAATGACGGAACCAGAAATCCCAGAAACGGATTTTATAATCCCATTCTTCCTTCTTTAGTCAAAAACAGACGAGGATTGCTCCAAAAATCCTCCTAGGCTGCTCCAAAGTTTGGGAGCCATGAGCAGGGATTCTGGCTGAAAGAACGCAAAATCATGAATTTCGGGCCTGTCATATATCAAGGAACGCCTTCACGGAGCCAGAAATTGCATCGTGCCACTTCTTGGCGTCCAAGTAGGCTAAGTTTTTCGTTGAGTAGACTTTTGACCTGTTTTTATTTCCTATTTATTGTGTAGAATGAAAGAGAGAATCCATGTCTAGGCCTTCGGGCACGGAGTCTGGAGGAAGATTATTGGGTTGTTTGGTTGAACTGAAAATAGTAGATTTGTGACAGTACTTTGTGATATTCTGGGTGTATACTTATTTGGTATGGTTTTGCTAATGAAATTTAGGGACTAGGATGTCGGAAAGGTTCGTGGAACCGGAAAGGGTTAATAATTAACTAATGTGCAAGGAACGAAAGTTCTGGAAAATGAATTGGTATAATTAAAATATCGTAATGGCTATGTTTCTAAGGCTAGGGGAGGTTTTCCCATGTTGTATCTCGGTCCTAGGAGGAGGGACAGCAATAAAAGTAACTAATGGCATGTTTAAAGGGGTGATTTGGGGTTAGTCTCCGAACGGGATTTAACGGTTCATAGTGTACCCTAAATTGGGTAGGTGATGGTTATTGCTTCCTGTATGCACTGTATGTTTGTGTACTTTGGTCTAAGTAATTGTCTGATGTTTGCATTGCTTAGGGAATGATTTAGTAATGTCTAAAGGTCATGTTTAACAGTCTGGTGAATTGAATTGTGCATTTTGCTTGTTGGTTTACAAGTTGATTGTTCATTGTTTGTGACTGTGGATTGGTTTGACATTCAGTTGGCTCGGGTACCACACCTGGTACGGGAATACTAACGGTTGACTCGGGTACCACGCCTAGTACGGGATAACACTAATGATTGGCTCGGGTACCACGCTTGGTACAAATTTATTTTATTGTATTATTGCATCTTTATTAATGGTTCTCTAAGTGAATCGGGTTGTGTTTATAAATTGTGTTATTGCATTTTTGGTCCTTGAGAGACCGGGTTATTATATTGGTTATTAGTTTGGTCTTGATGTTGGCCGGGTTATTATATTGGTTATTAGTTTGGTCTTGGTGTAGGTCGAGTTATTATATTGATTATTAGTTTGGTCTTGGTGTAGACCGGGTTATTATGTTGGTTATTAGTTTGGTCTTGGTGTAGACCGGGTTACTATGTTAGTTATTAGTTTGGTCTTGGTGTAGACCGGATTACTATGTTAGTTATTAGTTGATCTTGGTGTAGACCGGGTTATTATGTTGATTATTAGTGGTCTTGGTGTAGGCCGGGTTTGCCATGTTAACACCTAGATGTGTTAAGGGGATCCTGGTAGGTCCGGACTATGTAAAATAGGTTATAAGTTCACAAATTATTGTCATTAAGTCTACTAATGACGGTCAGGAATTATTGTGGTTAATAAGCTAAGGGTGGGTCTTGGTGTAGACCGGGGTAGTCTGTTGAATAATTAGGTTTGGATGGAGGATCCTTGGAGGGTCCGAGTTATGTGATGTAATAAAAGGGATTTAGATGTAACTCTGTTGTTGTCATTGAAGGTGTCAATGGTCGTTAGTAGGATTCTATATGATTGGTATATTGGGAGGAAGACTGAGAGTCTCGGGTGTAGTTACTGGTTAATATAAACAGGTTGAAAAGTTGTCCTAGAGGTCTTGAAAAGGTCCGGACAATGGTAGGTAATACTACGGGCATAAGTGGTTTGGTGGGGGCAGTTATCCAGATTATGTCTGGATATTTAGTTAAGGTAGTTGATTGGGATAAAGGTTAAAGTGAGACTTGGGAAGTCCTCGATGTCAGGGTCAAGGCTAGGGTGGTGGAGTTGGCAGCGAAAGGTTAGGAAGGTCGGTTCCGAAAGGGGGATTGATAAAAGTGATGTTGAAAAGGGGTGGAGCATTTACCTTGTGCATTTTATCTTGATTTTTATATGATGGTAGGAGTAAATTTGGGTCAGCCGATGATGCCTACCAGTACGTGTGTTTGTATTGATTTTACTCTTGCTATATCCTTTTGGGTATAGTCTGATTGCAGGGTTGGTGATGTTTCACAGGTTTAGGATTGCGGTGATCTTCCAGCAGCTCCTACTTCCTTCTATGGTGGGAGTTGTGTCCATCTTATGTTATAAACTTATCTTATAGAAGCTCTTTTACCGGCTTAGACTAGGTTCTGGCGAGGTTGTGTTATATTGTTAGTAAATTTTCGCAAGTTCTAAAGTTTGTTATTTTTCGAAAGTTGTTGTATAAAGATTTTCCTAATATTTGTAAAAGGATTTCTCATGTATAAAAGGGATTTACTTAATAGTTATTTTCTTTTCCGTATTGCCTGTTGGTTCGGGTGGTAAGGGTTCTCCTATCTAGGTGGATTAGAGTATGTGCCCGCACGACCCGGTAGTTGGATCGTGACAGATGGTATCAGAGCTCAGGTTACCAGTCTCCCAGTACAAGAGCAAAATATCGAATAGAGTCCTGCGGATTAGTGTGTTGACGTCCACATCTAATCTTTGGGAAGCTATGAAACATTTTAGGAAATATCTCTCCTCTTTCATTTCTTTCGTGCGGTTTGTTACTTGCTTGTTTGGGTTGAGTCTAATTGGTATCTCTCGATTCCAATTGGTATCTCGACAAGGAAAAAAGATGTTGTTTGACTCCGATTGCGATAAGACAAGCAAGGGAAATTGGAACTGGGAAGGTTCCAATTGGTATCTGGCCTGAGAGGCTGTGGTAAGGCATGAGTGATCAGCTAAGGGTCATTCATGGGACGGATATAGAGTAATTGGTATGGTTTGATTTTTGTTGTAACCTGAAACTGAATTGTTTGTGTATTACAATGCTGGCATGATTTATTGGGTTCGTATATGATTGGTTGCCTTGTTATGAAATTGCAAGTCTGAAGGTATTTATAATTGATTCTTGGTATGATTGAGTGTGATTAAGTGTTGTGTGTGTGTGGAGTTAGAATTGCATATAGATTTTCAGAAAAAAGGGCTCATCATTGGTCAAGATGGTGAGGAAAAAAAATGAATTATGACTGTGGGAAAACTTCAATTTCAGGACAGTCGGGACTTGATTAGGAACTATGGAGAAAAAAGGCTATTATTGATTGATAACGAGAATTGCGGTAAGAATTTTTTTGTGGTAACTCATGATTGTGACTTCATTGAATTTATTCTGGATTTAAAGTTTGTGATTTGCTTTAGAGATAAATTGTGATGTGCTTTAATTGGAATGCTTTATATTACATTCGGGTATAAACTTACCATTGGTATAGATGGTAAGGGGACAAAAAGAATTGATGACTGTGGGGAAGCTCTGATTTTGGGATAGTCAGGATCGATTGGGAACCATAGGAAGAAAAAAGGGGGACTAGTGTGCACGATAGTGGGAACGTGATATTATGTGCGGTTCTGGGGTGTTTCATAACTGATTTTATGATAATGTGGTGCTAAATTCTCAACTAGGCATAGTTGAGGTTGGTCTTGAGGTTATATTTAAAGACCGTAACGTGATTTCATGTGTTAATGTGAAAACATGATAGGGGAATGAGGGAATTTTGCAGAAATGGAAGTTATTTTGGGTTGCTACTGTTGGAGGTCGCCATAGCAATGTGCAAGTCGCTATATCAGGATGGGCAGGGCATAATCCATGTCCTGTTTTTCCCTGTTTTGTTTTTCATTCCCTGATTATTTTAAATCGCTAGTTATTAGTATCCATGGGCGATAAAAGAAAATGGTGGAAAATCTATGTGTTAATGAAACCCATAATGGTGTATTGGTTATTGATTATACTCTAGATGGTCTATCCTTATGTGTTGATCATGGAAGGGTGAAAAGGGTCATAAGGTAGAAGTCCCAAAGGAAAAACATGGTGTAGTATTTGGTAATATAATATTCGGTATATCATTGTTTAGGGTGTAATTTCCCAGGTTAAGATTTTTCTCGGGTTAGGAGTTAAAATTTTAATGCTAGGCTAGTCTCGAATGATTCTGAGCAAGGTATGGTCTAGCGAAATCTAGGTGAGGATTGGGTAACGTATCTTGTATTGAGCTAGTTTTTCTTTTAGTTAAGATATAAAGGAGTTCGGGGGACTTTTCAGAATTGAATTCGAGTAAGTAGAACTCTCGGTATGAAGGTTGACGTGAAGGGGTTGTTAAGGAATATCAGGATTTTAAGTGTGTTGTAAAATGGGTACTTTTGGGGAGCTTTATGACTTTCTGTCCTGTGTCAACTGCCATAGCGGTTGACATATCACTATTGCGACCTCCACTATATTTATAGTGGAGAAATTACCGCTATACCAGAAGTCAATGGCTGTCAGCTCTGTAGCATGGGAATTAAGTTTTGGTCCATTGTGTTTGGAATTCTTTCACTCTGGTATTTCAATGAGGCCCCGGATTTCTTGGGCACTCGAGGAGGAGTAATCTAACTGGTCTCGTACAGCTCGAAGGAAGAAATTCCTTGACAGAGCAAAATCGAATTAAATTTTGGTTGAGCTTGGGTACACCCGGGGGATTTGAGAGTTTGGTGGTTCGTGTAAGGCTATTTATACACTTTCATGGTAGAGCGTTAAGGTTCTAAGGGCTAGTTCATTCTTTTCCTTCTGCCTTAGAGATCGTTCGGGGATGAACGATGGGTAAATTGGTATCTGTTGTAATGACCTGTTCCATCGTTACTGAAAATATCTGGGATCAAGGTAGGTACCTCTCATTCGTAATAAGAGTTAATTCTTTAGTATGAGAGTACATTTGGTATGTACTAAGGTCATACAATATTCCTAACACAAAGTTAAGTTGAAAGTTTCCTTATCGATTTAGTTTCGGGATAAGTTCAAACTAGGATCAACTTCAAACATGCATTCCTCCTAGAATATAAGGAGTTAGGGGTCCCAATACCCACCAAATTAAATATCTCTGAGTCTTCTTTCCAACACCACCGACCGTTTGTCAATCCTCTTCCCGAGTAAAATGTTATGACTATTTTACTGAAGATTATCCGTGCTAAAAAATTGAACACGCTGTAGCAAAATTTAGGTCGCTATAGCGGTACCGCCGTAGCGGTTGACAGTCCGCTATAGCGGAATAACGAAACCAAAAAGCTCATAAATGAGTTTTATAATCCCATTCTCCCTTCTTTAGTCAAAAATAGACGAGGGTTGCTCCAAAAACCCTCCTAGGCTGCTCCAAAGCTTGCGAGTCATGGGGAGGAGAGATTCCGACTGAAAGAACGTGAAATCATGGATTTCAGGCCTGTCATCCATCAAGGAACGCCTTCATGGAGCCAGAAATTACATCGTGCTGCTGCTTAGCGTCCAGGTAGGCTAGGTTTTTCGTTGAGTAGACTTTTGACCTGTTTTCATTTCTTATTTATTGTGTAGAACGAAAGGGGGAATCCATGTCTAGGCCTTCGGGCATGGAGTCTGGAGAAAGATTGTTGGGTTGTTTGGTTGAACTGGAAATAGTAGATTTGTGACAGTACTTTGTGATATTCTAGGTGTATACTTATTTGGTATGGTTTTGCTAATGAAATTTAGGGACTAGGATGTCGGAAAGGTTTGAGAAATCTGAAAGGGTTAGTAATTAACTAATGTGCAAGGAATGAAAGTTCCAGAAAATAAATTAGTATAGTTAGAATATCGTAATGGCTGTGTTTCTAAGGCTAGGGAAGGTTTTTTCATGTTGTATCTCGGTCCTAGGAGGAGGATCAGGAATAAAGGTATCTAATTGCATGTTTAAAGGAGTGATTCGGGGTTAGTCTCCGAACGAAATTTAACGGTTTATAGTGTACCCGAAATTGGGTAGGTGATGGTTATTGCTTCTTGTATGCACTGTATGTTTGTGTACTTTGATCTAAGTAATTGTCTAATATTTGCATTGCTAAGAGAATGATTTAGTAATGTCTAAAGGTCCTGTTTAACAGTCTGGTGAATTGAACTGTGTATTTTGCTTGTTGGTTTACAAGTTGATTGTTCATTATTTGTGACTGTGGATTGGTTTGACATTCGGTTGGCTCGGGTACCACACCTGGTGCGGGAATACTAACGGTTGGCTTGGGTTCCATGCTTGGTATGGGAATATTAACGATTGACTCGGGTACCACACCTGGTACGACATAACACTAACGGTTGACTCGAGTACCACGCCTGGTAAGGGTTTATTTTATTGTATTATTATATATTTATTAATGGTTCTCTGAGTGAATCACATTGTTTTTATGAATTGTGTTATTGTATTTTTGATCCTTGAGAGGCCAGGTTATTATATTGGTTATTAGTTTAGTTTAGGTGTAGGCCGGATTATTATATTGGTTATTAGTTTGTCTTGGTGTAGGCCGGGCTATTATATTGATTATTAGTTTGGTCTAGGTGTAGATCGGTTATTATGTTAGTTATTAGTTTGGTATTGGTGTAGATCGAATTATTATATTAGTTATTAATTGATCCTGGTGTAGACCGGGTTACTATATTGGTTATTAATTTGGTCTTGGTGTAGACCAGATTACTATGTTGGTTATTAGTTGGTCTTGGTGTAGACCGGGTTATTATGTTGATTATTAGTGGTCTTGGTGTAGACCGGTTTTGTCATGTTAACACCTAGATGTATTAGAGGGATCCGGGGTGGATCCGGACTATGTAAAAGAGGTTATAAGTTCACAAATTATTGTCATTAAGTGTAATGGCGATCAAGAATTATTATGGTTAATAAGCTAAAAGTGGATCTTGGTGTAGACCGGGGTAGTCTGTTGAATACTTAGATGTGGATGAAGGATCCTTGGAGGGTCCGAGTTATGTGATGTAATAAAATGGATTTAGATGTAACTCTGTTGTTGTCATTGAAGGTGCCAATGGTCGTTAGTAGGATTATATATGATTGGTATATTGGGAGAAAGACTGAGAGTCTAAGGTGTAGTTACTGGTTAATATAAACAGGTTGAAAAGTTGTCCTAGATGTCCTGGAAAGGTCCAGACAATGATAGGTAATACTACGGGCATAACTGGTTTGATGGGGGCAGTTGATCAGATTAAATCTGAATATTTAGTCAAGGTAGTTGAATGGGATAAAGGTTAAAGTGAGACTTGGAAAGTCTTAGATGTCAGGGTCAAGGCTAGGGTGGTGGAGTTGGCAGCGAAAGGTTAGGAAGGTCGGTTCGAAAGGGGGGATTGATAAAAGTGATGTTGAAAAGGGGTGAAGCATTTACATTGTGCATTTTATCTTGATTTTTATATGATGGTAGGAGTGAATTCGGGTCAGCCAATGATGCCTATCAGTACGTGTGTTTGTACTGATTCTACTCTTGCTATACCCTTTTGGTTATAGTCTGGTTGCAGGGTTGGTGATGTTTCATAAGTTTAGGATTGCGGTGATCTTCCAACAACTCCTACTTCCTTCTATGGTGGGAGTTGTGTCCATCTTATGTTATAAGCTCATCTTGTAGAAGCTCTTGTACCGGCTTAGACTAGGTTCTGGGGAAGTTGTGTTATATTGTTAGTAAATTTCTGCAAGTTCTAAAGGTTGTTATTTTTTGAAAGTTGTTGTATAAAGATTTTCCAAATATTTGTAAAAGGATTTCTCATGTATAAAAGGAATTTACTTAATGGTTATTTTCTTTTACGCATTGCTTGTTGGTTCGGGTGGTAAGGGTTCTCCTATCTAGGTGGATTAGAGTATGTGCCCGCACGGTCCGGTAGTTGGATCGTGACACTTTTTAAAGGGGTATATATTCTATTTTTAAATGATTCAGGGGGGTAATAAGAACCTTGTGAAATCGGAGTGTGTAGTTGAAAATTCAAATAAACGTTGGGGGGTCATTTAACCATTTTTTCTACAAATTTCATATATATATATATATATATATATATATATATATATATTTAAAATCAACATAAAAGTGAAAATACACTAGTTCTATATAAAATTCAGCCCTCAAAAATAAAAGCACATTCTGTTATAAAATACGAGCAATACAAAGAATAATATGAAGCGAGAAACTGAGACAAGAGATGTGGAAGAGAATGTCATTCTTATTTATTTCTTCTCTGTTGTGTAGTTTATTTTTCATGAGCCAAAATGCTCTATTTATAGTTACAAATATATGTTCTAAAAAACAAGAGAGAATTTATGTATTAAATAGATACATGAATACAAGTGATTCATGTATATGATATAATCAATATTAAGTGGACAATCACTTCAATTGTCCTTCAGTTCATTGTATTCAAACACTCCCCTTTGGATGTTCATAGATTATGTGTCTCGTTAAAATCTTACTAGGAAAAATTCAGGGAAAAAAGCCTAGTGAAGAAAAAAGAGTACACACATCTTGTAATAGGCCTTGAGTGCTGCCTCATTAAAAACCTTACCAGAAAAACTCAATGGCACAAAGCCTTGGTTAAGAAAAAAAGAGTGCAACACGTATTTTACTCTCCCTGATGAAAACGTTACTTCATATCTTGGAGATGACATATTCTAATCTTATATCTCAATTTCTCAAATGTTGATGTTTGCAATGCCTTAGTAAATAAATTTGCAAGATTATCGCTCGAACGAATTCGTTGAACATCTATCTCACCATTTTGTTGAAGATCATGTGTGAAAAAGAACTTCAATAAAGTGTGCATTGTTCTGTCTCCTTTGATATATATCTCTCTTCAAGTCGCATCATCTTCACATAATATTGTTGAATCTTTATTGTTAAAAAAAGACCATATAATTGTAAAACATGTTGAGTCATTATCTCAATCATACGTACTCTCAGTTGGCTTCATGAATAACTATTATCTCTCTATGCTCTGAAGAAATGACAACTATTATTTGCTTCATTAAATACCAAGATATCACTGTACCTTCATATGTAAATAAATAACCCATCTAAAATCGAATTTTATGTGAATCTGATAAATACATTGCATCTGCATAACCAATTATTTTTTATTTGGAAAAATAGTCTCACATTAATGATTTACCGAATATATCTGGATATATGCTTAATACCATTTCAATGTCTTCTCGCTAGGAGGAGCTGAATCTTTCAATATATGTTGATTGATGGATAAATATTTTATTTATCAAATAATCTGACAAATATTTTATTTATCAAATACTACGAGTACACATATTTAGTAATATGCATTTCTAGCTGTCTCATTAAAAATCTTGCCAGGAAAATTCACTGGGACAAAACTTTGATTAAAAAAAGTGCAGCGCATATTATACTCACATTGATTAAAACATCATTTAATTCTTGTAAATGATACCCCCAATACATAAGTGCACAAATTTCAATAAAACATGGTACTTTCTAACCATTTTCATGAGATTGAGATTGATCTTTCTTTATGTTAATTAAGCAATCTTACAACTATTGGCGTATTCAATGGAATCACTTTAAAATCTTGTAAATCCTTCAAGGATTTTCATATAATCGTCACTGTCTAACTAAGGCATGATAATCATTCACTTATACGTAGTCAAGCTTTTCAGTATTGCCAAACTGATCATTACATCCACCACATGAGAACACGTCTCACTGTAATAATGTCAGAAATTTTGTGAAAAATCTATATACTCAAGGCACAAGTTATATTTTATATCTTACGATTTTACTTTTTGCACAGTAATTCTTTTGTATTTCACTGACATTATACCTTGGTCTTTGGACTATAACTTCAAATATTCACCTTTTTAAGTAAAATAAAATGCTTGAATTACATATTTTTTATTTGGTCAATCACTTATCTGTTCATATTGTTTGACAGATTTGAATTCAAGATCCTCGCTATCATTTATAATGTTGAGCGCTACATTATATCAAATATACCATCGATGATCATTTTGATATCGATTTCAATACGACATAACTTATCAAGATCTCTTCATATTCATAATTTTTTAGGTACCTGAATCTTTGCCAAGGTTTTGTGAAGTGTTATATCGGTGCTCTTTCAAAGCACTTGCCTCATTATTATGATCATCTTGATCATTGATCCTCTCCTTCTTTAAGGAGTTTTACCTTTGGGATCAATTGATCTATTATCACGCTTCAGACGTGTCATAGACCCAAACCCCATTCTTCAAGAACTTTTCATTGAAGTATCTGCAGTTAAATTATAACATAGAGTCAGTAAATGCATCTGGCAATTGATTTGCAACATTTTTCAAATAGAATTATCTTTTAAAATTTAAGTTCGCCTCTTTTTACAAGGATTTAGATAATTCATTTTACACATAATTTTCAACTGCTAGTCATCTCTCCTCTAGTATTAAGAAATTTAACATTTACCCCCAATCTTATTTGGGGATTCATCTTTGTGCGTGGTGGAGCAATTTAGTCATGTACCACACATTTAAATTTTCAGATAAGAATTATTTGGTTTCTGACGCTGAATCAATTGTAATGAGAAAACTTTAGTGTCTTGATGCATACAAGTACTTCTACATTTTAAACAATATATCTCATAACAAATTTTTTTTGGGAGATTTGTTCTCATAAATAATGATTTAGCTATAATTGGAGGCATACAATTTCTACTAAATCCACCAGTATCATCAACATAATTTTTAGTTTAAGATCGTGCTCTTAATTAAACAATTCGAGCAAATAATATTGCAAAAATTAAATTGCAAGTTGATAGAAAAGCACATGTGACCATTTCATAGATGCATCTATTAAACCATATAATAGTAATCAGTCCACATGACCGGTGAACAGGCCTATATTCACCTTTTTTATATATTTTAAAAATTTGGGGGATACAGTCCAAACCCTAGCTGGTACAATAATCAATTTATCATGAGAATGAGAAACACAAGAGAATTGGCGAAGAAATTTTTATTACTTTAATATATAATCACATGAATTTTTAATTATTTTTATATCGCATTTGAATCGGGATGATCAACTGATCATGCCAACTGAAAATTATCTGTAAATTTTGAGTTTACTATGCATGTGATTCAATCATCATGCCCATATTTGTGTACTACAAAACAAGAGGAGAAGGCGGGTAATTTACATAAATATTTATAACCCGTTTCAATTGTAGTAATATGAAGATATAAAATCTTATTGAGCGTTTGCCCTGATTTTCTAACCATAATTGGTTATTCCTTTTTGTAAAAGGAAAGCACAAATCTTTCATAATTGGCTAGTCCTTTTTCTTGTAGGAAAATATTTATGACTCTATAAATAGAGGCTCGTTCCTTTTAACTTGGTAGCATCCATGATGTAGTCTAAAAGATTTTGAAAGTTTTGTTTCGGGGGAGAATTTGTGAGACACAAGTGTTGCAGTGTCACTTGTGTGAACCTCCTTTGTATTCAGAGTGAATTTTGTGAGGTTGTTTCTCTCGATATGTTGTACTCTCTTTTATATAGTGGATTGCTCATCTCCTGTTGTGGATGTAGGTCGATTGATCGAACCACGTTAAATTATTGTGTCTCTTATGGTATATTTCTCATTTGTCTTTTTACGTAGTGTCTTTCAAAGATTGCTTTGCTAGATTTCGCATGACACCTGATTATTTTTGGTCTCAACAAATCTTTCCATAATTTACAGTCTCAATATAATTTATTTTTGGTCAATGTCTCTGAAATTTAAGAAGTTTTTTTTGAGACTTACTACAACCCCAATATTATGAACAATTTCATTCCTCCGTGTAGTAACACATTAGCTCTTTTGAAGCTTTACCACATATTCCATAATACCATTTATATGGTGAACATCTCTTTTTAGAGAGAAAATTATTTTCATTATTGTCATGATCAAAATTTTTATAGACAAGAATGATTTCTTGCTTTTACCCTTTAGTAGATCATGATAAGACATGCTACAACGTCAATGACCTTTTATACCAAAATAAAATTTATTTATTTCTTTTAAACCTTCTGTAGAGGTGAATTTTGGTATTTATCCAACCTTACAGGAGCATGTTCTTATTCACAATTTTTATCATATCTTGACACATTCTTTTTAAGAATGGTCAAGCATCTATGATGGTTATCACAAGTCTCATTCTTTTCAAGAAATGGACTATAATCATATGTACATGCTTCATAAACTTTCATTAGAAGCTCATTCTCATGCCTTGAAATTTATCATACTTACATGATCCACCTCAACATCACTTTGAAAGGTCAAGTGCACCACCACTTTATATTCCTTTAATTTTAATATGGAGGATTTATAAAACTTATCAATTTAGATCGCACGATAATCGCGTGACTAATACCTTTTATGCTAAATTAATGATAAAGTTATCTTCGCCTTTGAAGGATCATTTTGAGAACCCACAATGTTCTTCCTTTCATGATTATCAAAATTTTATCCTCTGCCACGTCTACGTTCATTCGTATGGTCATAATAATGATTTTGTCATCTTTCAAACTTATTATATACTGCTGCCACATTCACTTCATGAAATGGAGTATATTCAATGGGATAGGCTTCACAATTTTTATCAAGAGAATATTAATTTTCTCAATCATTATTACTTTATCAATATATTGTGTTTGGACTTGAACCAAATGCCTTACCCATATGTTTGATCATATTTGATGGGATTTGAACTCAACTATCACAATGATGACTATTTTTATTTTTGTCCTTTTACGCTCATATTTATACATTTGATCACTTGTCTTCTTTCAGACATATTATGTGTTGCTATCACATTCACATAAGAGAATGAGCAAATTAATTGAGCAAATTTTATGACTTTTCATCAAAAGTTTATCATTTTGCCTTAGTCATCATTATACCATTACTATAGTGCATTAAGACTTAAATATAATGTCTTCCCATATAAAGGCATGTTAGGTCTAATACGATGTGACTCAAACCCAACTTTTTATTATAATAGTGCACTGAAACTCAAGCCAATGTCTTACCCTTTTAGTGCAATGGGATTTGAATCCACCGTCTTACCCTTAATCAGTGCCATAATTGTCAAAAGTACAATAAAACTCACCCTCAAACCTTATAAGAATATTACCACTTTATAATATATATAAGCATAAAATAATTATGCTATTATATCTTTTTTTTTTATTTGATAAGTAATAAATGTAGAATTGATCAAATATTAGACATCAATATAGATTTTGTAATACAACACATATGTCACTATGATAATTACTGTGAGCATAAAATTAAGTGATGCACACCAGTGCATAAATATTGTATAAAGTTATAACATCTTGATAAATATCATATATTAAATAACACCAAGACATGTCTACACTGTTAACTTATTCAATTACGATGTGTAATTTCAGACCAAATTATTTGAGTCAATTGGCACAAAATAAAACTATGCACAATTTTTGCTTTTAAAAATATGAAAACAATATGTGATTCATATCAAATCACATATTATTACAATTAGAAATATAAGCACCTATTTTGACAAAATCATACTTCATATTGCGTAAGTATAGAATTTTTGTTTGACAAATATTAATTCTTTCAAATTTAATATTAATCACTAAATTGTCAAAATAAAATGAAAAAAACACATTTCTTTTTTTTCTAATTAATACAAGTATGTCAGAATAAATGCGTAGGAATAATAAACACTAAGAAAATTAATGAACATACTATACAAATGTAATTATTATGTAATGAGTAATCTTATTCTGAATTTGCTTATTATAAATCTTGTAGAATAGATGTTATGTGCAAAGCATTTTAAATACAAACATTAATATTTAGTATACAAGTAAAATAACTTTTTAATAAAATATACTAGCAGGAGAAATAAAAATTTGACAATATTAGATTTTCTTATCATTATATGTGTAAAGAAAGATTAACAAATAGTTACCTCACTGAAGTGAACAAGCCGCGGAAGTTATAAAATGCCTACCGCTAATTTTTAACGAAAAATGAGCTATTCGTGCTGATAACGTGTTATAAGATATGAGCAATATAAAGAATAATATGAAACGAGAAATTGAGACAAGAGATGTGAAAGAGAATGTCATTCTTATTTATTTCTTCTCTGTTGTGTAGTCTATTTTTCATGAGCCAAAATGCTCTATTTATAGTTACAAATATATATTCTCAAAAACAAGAGAGAAGTTACGTATTAAATAGATACATGAATACAAGTGATTCATGTATATGATATAATCAAATATTAAATGGACAACCACTTCAATTGTCCTTCAATTCATTGTATTCATAACACTTTCAAACTAATTAAATTTATCATATTTTATACATAATTCATATATAAAACATGTTTGTGTATAATCTCATAATTTTTTTACGTAAATTAATTTTTATTTATCATATTTTATACACAATTGATACACTAAGACATGTTTGTATATAACCTAATATAAAAAAATTAAGTAAACATGTTTGCATTTAGCGAAAATTATGAGGAAATTTTTAATTAATATGTATGAATCCTTTATAAATTACAAAGTGCGTTGAAAAAGAGGCAATGAAATTAATCAAAAACATAAATGGGTTAGAAAAGAACTTCAAAAAAGTCAATGGTGATAAAAAATATGGTAAAGAAGAAAAAAAAAAATTTTTGACTAAGATTTTGGAGGATTATCAGAGGACAAAATAAAGGAAGAAAATGACAGAAATATTCTTGAAGAGAAAGAAATGAATAGAAAGAGAGATTTGAAATTGTGACTAATTATCTTGGAAAAATTAGTGATAGTTTCCATATAAAATCAAGTTATTAATTATTTTTCATTGCTATATTTTTAAATTAGAACTATATTTTATAAACGGAGAATGTCCTAAAATTTTTATGAACTATGAGATTTGGTATAATATTACCGTTCATCTATTTTTTGAGCTAAAAGTACCCTCGACGTTAATCTTTCAGGTCAAAAATACCCTTATTTCTAATAGTCCACACTCATAAGGTGGATGAAGGATAAAATATTGTACCAAATCCCATCCGGGAAAAAAACATATATATTCTATATTAGATAGAATATTACAACTTATACCACAAGATTCTAGCTTTCAATATCTACCATATGTTTTCTTGCAACATCTACCAACTTAATAAATACAAAAAAAAAAGGAAAAAAATTAAAAAAATGAAAACAGAAAAAAAAAAAAAAAAAAAACAACAAATTCCCTTAAAAGGGCTTTAGGAGATCAATCAAGCCAACAATCTCTCATATATCTGATTTTTTCTTGTTTTATACCTATTATATCTAGGATAATTTTCTCTTTAAAAAAATAATAAATCAATAATTTTTATTCATAACTTAGAATTGTAAAATTAATACTTGTTAAAGAAAAAGTTTATGTGTTTGTGTATGAATTGTGTATAATTCTATTAAATGTAGATATAATTTATTTATTGATTTAATGCTATATTAAAATTGATTTCTTGTTATGGTTGTTGAAACATTCATGGGAATCTAGTGATATATCATTTTCAAATACAGTAAGATAGTATTATAAAGTAGTAACAGACTGCGTGTATATTTTGGTGTCACACTGTATGAAAATTGATTTTTAGTTATGTTTGTTGAAAGATTCATGAAAATCAAGTGATATACAATTTTTAGATTTATTCTAGATTCATGAAAATCAAGTGATATACAATTTTCAGATTGGTAACTCAATCGGGAAAAAAACCTATATATTCTATATTAGATAGAATATTACAACTTATACCACAAGATTCTAGTTTTCAATACTTACCATATGTTTTCTTGCAACATCTACAACAACAATAACAACAACATACCCAGTATATTCCCACAAAGTGGGATCTGGGGAGGGTAAGATGTACGCAGACCATACCTTTACCCCAGAATGAAGTAAAGATGCTGTTTCTGATAGACCCTCGGCTCAAAGCAATCTAGGAGATAAAACCAATAAACAAAACAACAGATAGACACAAAACTATACTACAATAAAATAATATAAAAATCTAACTACACAAGGCACTAGCAAGTAGCCGGCGCAGAAGAAACAAAAGCTACAAGCGTAGCCTTTCAACTACTAAAAAGACAACAAAACCCCGCACTCCTCCCTACAAAGAAACCAACCAACCTACTAATCTACTACCCTAATCTGAGCCCTCCACACCTTCCTATCTAAGATCATGTCCTCGGTAAGCTGCAACTGCACCAAATCCCGCCTAATCACCTCTCTCCAATATTTCTTCGGTCTATCACGACCTCTCGTAAATCCATCCATAGACAGCCTCTCACACCGCCGCACAGGGGCCTCTGTGCCTCTCCTCATCACATGCCCAAACCATCGCAACCTCACTTCCACATCTTATCTTCCACGGAAGACACTCCCACCTTCTCTCGAATATCCGCATTCCTAAGCCTATCCCTCCTAGTAAACCCACACATCCAGCGCAACATCCTCATCTCAGCCACCTTCATCTTCTGAACGTGAGAGTTCTTGACCGGCCAACACTCCGCCCCATACAACATAGCCGGTCTAACTGCTACTCTGTAGAACTTGCCTTTCAGTTTGAGAGGCACCTTTTTATCACACAAGACCCCGGATGCGAGCCTCCATTTCATCCACCCTGCACCAATCCGATGGGTCACATCCTCGTCAATCTCACCGTTACCCTGGATAATAGACACAAGGTACTTGAAGCTATCTCTTTTTTGGATGACATGCGTGTCAAGCCTCACTTCCACGTCGGTCACATATGTCACCTCACTGAACTTGCACTCCACATATTCCGTCTTGGTTCTGCTCAACCTAAACCCTTTAGACTCCAGGGTCTTTCTCCAAACCTCCAATTTGTCGTTAACTACTTCGCGAGTCTCCTCAATCAAAACTACGTCGTCCGCAAATAACATACACCAGGGCACCTCGCCTTGAATTTGCCGCGTCAACACATCCATCACCGAGGCAAATAAAAAGGGGCTAAGGGACGATCCCTGGTGCAATCCCAAATAAATACAAAATAAAAAAGGAAAAAAAATTAAAAAAACGAAAACAGAAAAAAAAGAAAAAAAAGGTGGCTCAACAAATTCCTTTAAAAATAATAACTAATTTTTAGATTCTGGTATGACTTGTAATTAAAAAGATACTTTAGTAATTAGGAAAAAGGTGATGTATTTGATGTAATAAAAAGTCTTAAAGTATTATCTAGGATGATTTTTTCATCTCATAATTGAGGGGCATTTTAGGCCCTTCTCCATTAAAATAATTTGAAATCACTTAATATGTGGCCTCATATAGTTGACTTAATTTTGAGTTTGATAGTAAATTAAAAATAAATAAAAAAGTTAATCCTCGCTCTCTGGACTCACCTACCCTCCCTCCCCTCTATTTTTCCTCTCTCTTCCACTTTTTATTCTTTTTGGATCTATTCTAATTTTTTTTTTTCAACTTATAACAAAACAGAAAAAAGAAAAATAACGACGACATTCATATAAGACAATTAGTTCAACAAAAGATGATTTAATTAAGCAATTACATACGCTTTGGTTTAACATATAACAATCGCTCCCGCTTGTTTTGGTTCCACGCTACCACGAGTTGCAGATCCAGTTGATCGTTCTACCTTTGGTACTAATGCTTTAGACCAAACCGAAAACTAATCTATTAGGAGGGAGAGCCCGTAGCTATAAACCCACTTAACATTTCTTTTTGTTTAATCAATGAGGAAATTGGCACATAAAACAAACATTTGTTATTCGTGTTCCGAAATGAAATCTAACGGATTATCTTTAATTTTTCGAATTTCCTATAATAGAATGAAAGAAATAAACAGTGTATTTTACCATCTGCAAATACTAGACGACTGTAACTTCAATACAAACCACAACCAATATGATACGCAGTGAAATCTCAAGATGATTTTTCAAAACTCCTCAAGATTTTCTTCCTTAGTGAATATTGTAACTTGGCTGAAAAAGGACACCAGTAAGAAAGTCAACCAGGAAGTTCAGAAAATTAATGGAAATTGTTCATATAATCTACCCAACAGCCTAAACTATTTTCCCAATTTGTGTATATATACATAATATATGTGCTGTCCCAACTTCAAACAGCTCAACATAGTGACTAAACTCAATGATTTGCATCTTTACCTTCTGAGAAAACTAAACGACCATTTTGCAGCAGAAATGCAGGAAAGGATGCCTGACAAGAGCTAATATGTGCTTTAAGGCGAGGAATGTTTGGATGTGCACTGCGACATCGATGACACCTTAGCTCCATGGAAAGGACATTCTCGTCCTTCAAAATGGCCTTCCCATTTTGACTAACTTCATCTATTACATCAACCGAATCCCGGAAGAAGGGGGAGTTGAATGAGTTCCAATGCTTCTTATTCTTCAGATGATTGGAATCAAAGTCTTGGCTTATTACATGAAGATGCAGTTGACGCATTGAAGGAACCTACACGGAAAAAACTTCATTAAATTAAACAGTATGAGATTTACAAGAAAAACGACTTCAGCATTTTGACTCGATGTGAGGGAAGGGACGGAAGGGATACATCATTATAGAAGAGAAACAAATTATTGGGGTTGAACAAAGGAGAGATCAGGTCAGAGGCAGACCTAGTATTTTTAACACCTAGCATAAATATACACGTGAAAATATACTTAAATTTCAATAAATATTTAGTTCTGAATCCATAAATTCAAAGGCGGAATGGATTCAAAAGTAAGAATTTAAAGGTTGAACTCATTGGATTTAAATCCAGAATCCCCCTTTGGATTTGCGAGGAGCAGGATGGCATGGCCTCAGTAAAGAACTAGGTGTAAGAATCCATAGTAAAAAATCCAACACCCAAGTCATTGTCCATGTATGTACCAGACCAACCAATATAAACAGAAACTAGTTCTATTTACTCAACTTTGCCATTTCAGATATGTTGACCTGGCCTTAGTTATATGATTGACCACCATTAGATGCATACAAAAACCACCTCATTCCATTTAAACTACCAGTTTCTATAGCAGACTGGTGCCTGGTGAACTTCTCATCCAGACAAAGCTTAACGAATTTTTGCAAATATCTTTTTAACAGAGATAATGTAATGCAAAGTTACAGAAGAACAAATTTTCACCTGCAATATTTCCAGACTTGAAGGTAAAATTAGTAGCTAGAAAAGCACATAAAACATGGGGTTGTGGGGACTCTTATGTTCTTGCTTTCATATCTCTTGATGACTCTTCAAACACATAAATTTGGAGATGGTTCAACGTACCGAATGATATCCAAGGCGGAATGTCAATGAATTGTTTTCAGATAGAAACTTTTCTGCCCACTTCAAGCCAACACTATGCATTGTCTTTAATAATGTGACGTGCTCCTTCTGAACATCTTCAAGACGGTCAAGGCCTTCAACACGTGCCAACACTAAGAGGTGTTTCTGAGCCTGCAAGAGATCCATACATGTATTTGCCAAATTCACAAAGGGAGAAGGGCCAAAAAGCAGGGGGAGGGGGAGGAAGAGAGGAAGATAACCTTTGGATAAAGATCATTCAGTACTACAACATCATCTGACATCTCTATTATATTCTTGTGCCTCTCAGGATGCATTGCTGTGTCATAAAGAGCTTGAGCCCATGCGCCCCATGCCTTTCTTGTCTGTCCACCAGTGTTTCCATCACCAGAACTTCCAACATTGGGTCCGAGTTCTTTCACAAAACTTTTATACTTCTTGTTCATGTCTGCTTCACAGACAGCTTCACGCTTGGCTTTCTGATCACCATTTCTAGAACCTTGCTCTAGTTGAGCTTCTCCTTTAAATTCTTTTTCAGAATTAACCTTACACGGCTCTTCTTGAGTCCTAACTATAGATGCAAAACCATCAAAAAGTGACGAGTAAGCTTCCCGGAGTATTTTACAGCCCTTGACGTAGTCATTGTTGAGACAGTTTGGTCTCTGGGGATTCATATTTGGTCCAAGCACATGTATGACATGAGTAACTCCTTCCCTACTAAACAAGGGAGAAGAGGAAGGAAGAGGGACAACAATAGCTTTTCCGGAACTAAGGGATCCAGCTTTAGCTTTGGTTGCAGTTTCAAGGGCGGGTCCAGCGGCACTAAATATAGCAGCATTTACACCTCCACCTCCTGGTTTTAGTCGCCTGAACAAAGTTGGCTTTTAGATGGGACGTAAAAAGTTAACAAACACATAATATCTTTGCAAGATAAGCTTCAGGTGAAAACACAGCAAGAATGTGTTTACAGAGTATTGTATTATGACGAGTTGGTGAGATTACAGTTAATTTGTATCAAAGACCTGCTGGACATTGTTAGAAAATTGAAATATCTGCAAGATCTTTTAGCACCCTGCCATTTTAATGGCTTTGCATGCACACAAGTCATCATCAAAACCACACATATTCTACCAAATTGACTCATGAATCATGAAGGTAGATTTCTGTTGGATACATCTATCCTCATATTGCACCTCAGGCAAAAGAAGGTTATTTCAGGCACAAGACTACACATTGTTCCATTTGTTTAACATGTCATCAAACTACCTTAAAACTGTTTTTCGTTTGAATAATAGCACTTCATCTCATTGAAATTTTTGGAAAACTTTCTTTTGCATCCAAACAAATAGGTGAACTTTGGAGCCTCCAGAAAAGATGTTCAAATGAAGTTAATGTATTACCACTTGATATCCCTCACAACTTTATTGTCACTTAACAAAAATCTCCACAACAGAAGATTCAAACAGAAAGAAAAAGAGAAGTTTCTGGTAAGCCTCTTGCAGAGATACATCAATTTTCTCATTTTCACTAGCACGATATCAATGTATCATGGCGCAGAGAATTACCAGTTAGTAGCATTAGCAATCACGTTGCAGTGCAGACCTCCTTCTGAGTAAAGTTTAGTTATATTTCCTACAAACGTAAAGAACTTCTTGGAGTTGATGTTCTTCTCTGCAGCTTTAGCCCTGACAAGGGACAGTATTTTTGAATTCTGAGACAAATCCACCAAAACAAGCCTAGCATTTCCAAGCTTATTAACATATTCATCAACCTTTTCAACTATTATATCCGATGCTTTTTCAAGATTGAAATGGAAATCTGCTGTAGAAATAGATGGAAATGCAAGTGTGGGGGGATTTTCTAAAGAAATGCTACTGCCAACAGATGCCTTTTCCAGTTCTTCACAGCTTTCTACTACTTGGTTAGAATCCTTTTCCTTGGTGGCATGAGATTGAATATTCTCCGGAGAGACATTCATCACAGTATCAGAACATCCAGGAGGATCCTTTTTTTTGAGGAACTTCATTATACCAAGTTGGACTTTGGCATCTGAGTTCTTCTGGCCAAAAAAGCCTGGTGAAAGTTTATCTGATGGACCAAGTGTAGTGTACGTATTGATAGCAGCTTGAACATCTTTTTCATCTTGGCAAACTGTAATTCGAGCATATCCTTCATTTAGCTTAGGCAACTCTTTCTTTTGCAGCATCCTATTCACAACTGCAGCAGCTTTCCCACCTTGCAAGTTTCCTTCATGCCCTGTCCTCTTAACAGACCGAGAAATACAAAGCTTAGCTGGAAGATCAAGTGCCACGGCGTGCTTCTCAACTTCTGGACCAACAAGCTTCACGAAGTCAGCCCGCTGTTCTCTATCTAGGTTGCACCTATCTATAAATACACTTTTGCCTTCCTTTAGCGCACTAGCTGCACCTGTCAAGCATTGGTTCTTTGTCCCAGCCTTACCATTCCCAATGGTATCCTACAATAGCAAATAGACTGGTCAAAATTTACCAAAGTGAGAGCGTAAGGTCATAATAGCTGGCCATTGCCAGATTGAACAACTACAAAAACAATACTTCATTTCTAGTACAAGTGATGAGGAACTTGGAAAGAATAGTGTAAAAGGGAGGTGATAGAACCCTTGCCTACTCTAAGGAAAGTGAAATTGAACCATATGCCTATTCTCATAAAAATAGCACTTGCAGATATTTAATTGAATCTATGAACCATGTGCACTAGCCCAGGACCCAAATGGAAAGAAGCCTTGTTAATTCACCTTGAAACTTTCTGTTTCACCTATCAACACAGGCATGCACATTGTCATTGTACAACAACAGGTGAAGATATCCTCTTCCATCCAAGAAGAAAGGGAGGGAGTAGACAGCTAGAAATATCTAAAAATGATGTGAAAACATGATAGTGACAGGGGAAATAGTAATAATAGTGTCAGGCATTCTATCAAACAGAAAGAAACAAGGGAAGAGAATAAAAATTGTAACTAACCTGGCAAATACGAACCCAAGGGCGGGTAGAGATTCGCATAACAAGATCACAAAAGGTGGATTTACCACTTCCTGGAGCTCCCACCAGTATTACCATTACGGGTTTTGGTTTCCCTTGTTCTTTTGCTTCATCCTTGCCTAATTTCAATTAATTAATTAATTAGTCGGGGTCACTCCTCTATATCTCTTCCGCTCTATTCTACAACTACAGAGGATTCAATATAAAAGAAAAAACAATGAATGAACAAATTGAGAAAGGGATTATTCTTGAAGAAGAATTACCTCCAGAATAAATCTCCATTGCTTCCATGGTTATCAAAAGATGCAAAGGTCAGTGTATTAGTCGCTCTAAATGAGGAATTGGCCTATGGGACAACTTAGGAGATTTTCAGGTTCCAATCTTACACGAGACACTTCCCAAGGGTTGACATGCCTATGGGTGTTCTAGTTAACATTTTGTAAAATGTCTTTTTTCTTCACTTAATTTTGATATGAAAAATATTCTTCACCTTTAATCTAATGGAAAATTTTCACTATTACATGTGGCTTAGGTCCTCAGGAGTAATTTGCACACAATTCAATTAATTTTATGACATACTTGCTTTCTCCCAACTAGATTTTGAGTTTTATTGAGTCCATTCGTATTAATACTAACATATTTATCAAATTACTAGTCATAACAAGTTTGGGATATCCTTATGCATGAAGATAATTATTCGGTCATTGTGGTCTGACTCTATTATGAATTTCTAACTAAATTCTCGAATAAAGTCCTCTTATCTCTTCCTTCTCCAAATTTGGCTTCCATTTAGCGAATGATTGCATGTCAGTGATGGAGATGTTCAGCAGCCCTGAGTCAAGCAAGCTTCTAGGAAAATAAATGAACAAGGCCAGAGGCAATGGCCGGAGCTTGGGGGAGGAAATATATAAAAATATATTGTATATATAAATTTGATTTTTTTTTGGTATATATAATAGACGATGTTGGATTACTTTTGCTTTTTTTATGCATTTCTTTTTTATATTTTGAATCCCTAACTCAAAATTCCGACTAAGCGACTAGCTACATGATAGATATTTTTGAAAGCTTACAAATATATCAAGACTCCACCGCTATATTACCTTTCCATGAATGTTTTTGCAAGCTTACAGATATATTATTAAGAACCTTCATCCCCCTATATTATCGCGCTATGTTTGTAATTGTAATGGGACATTGTTCCCTCTAATGGTTGAGCTTTGTAGTATTTAGTTATTATTAATAAAATATATCTAGTTTACTACATATTAAAAAAACACATATAGTTCTATATCAAATACTCCACACATCTAGGAAGGTAAACCTCCCAAACGATCTTGCACAACATTTACAATTATCTTTGGATTACTCTTTACTAGGATGGAAGAAAGAAACACAAGCAAAGATACGGAAAAGACATCAAAATCACTTTAAATTATAATCGAAAAGTCAAAGACACATCTAAACTATTGAAGTGACCTAATAAACACTTCTACTATATAAAATTGAATTTGTATACCCCTCACGACACTCATATCCAGACACGTTAAGTTCAGTCGATTCTAGCGTGTCAAGCTTAAAAAAATGTTTTAAACTAAATACCCCCACAATGGTAACAATCTCACCCCCCATTTCTTATAACCCGGTCTAATTGATAAAACCCCAATTGAAGAACCCTAAATTTCAAAACTCGAAATTGCTCACCCAAAATCGTAATTCAAGCTAGATTCTTTGAAGAAAAGGTAATTAAATTCTTTTACCCTTATGATTACTTACTCTATTTTATCAAATTGAGAGAAAGTATTGTTCTTTTCTCTAAATATTTTTCTTCGATTTTGGATAATTTCACCAAATGGAGCAATCTCAGTTGTATTTTTCTTCTTTGATTAGTTTTCATGTTGTATTTTTTTGTTAATCAAGGTACTGTAATGACTAGAATAAGCTTGAGTAGTCTTTGTAAGCAAGAAGAAGATCATGAGTTGGAAGAAGTTCGATGCAAACATGAATTTCTTTTTGCCTTTGTTGACCTCATAGACCCCAAAAAATCCTGGTAGAAGATATTGAGGTTGTCCATACTATGGAGTAAGTGAATTTTTATTCAAAAGTTGATCTTGAAGAGTTTATACGAATTTAATTGCTTTCATTTTAAAATGCTAAATCATGCGATTTTTGGCTCTGGAAAGATGACTATATTGATTCAAGATCCAAATTTTTTACTCCTAAATTATTGAAAAGAATTGGTGAGCTTAAGCAAATAATTGAATCTTCTGCAAAATTTGAAAGTTATGAACAAAATAGTGATGACAAGCCTACTAGGACAACCAAATCTGTGGAAAATAAAATAGATATGAACAGAATAGAGTTGCAGCTGGATAATTTTGAAGATGATTTGAAAAAGATGAAAGCAAATGAGAAGAAATGAAAGATCAAGTTGGCTATATCCAAGAAAAGGGAGAAACAACTTTGGATTACTTTTGTTTTTATATTTTAGGTGTTAGCGTTCATTTTCAATACATGTACTTGAAAGAAGATTCAAGAAGACTGCCATAAACGCTTAGTGTAGTTGTTTTTGCCATGTTATGAGGGGTTGTAATTGTAAGTTTTCTAATGAACCTTAACAGTTTTTTGTGTAGTGAATTGATAATGTTTTCTTAGCCATGATTTGTCTCTTTCTTTAGTGCATGAACTACACATTTTGTGTAGTTAAAACATATATTAGGTGCCATATATGTGCCATAACTATCTGAAATATCACAAAATTATTGCAAAATTGCACAATCACTAATCACAACTTCATAATCACTACCAATCATTTACACCAATCAAATTAATGCACAACTGCATAAGCACTACCAACCATTTATAGCAACCATTTACACTAAATATTTATAAGCAAAATAGACCGTCACAGTTGCATAATCATTAACCAAAAGTGAAGTGCATTTACATCTATCTGTCAAATACATTTACAAGTCATGACTGTCAAAATAATTGCAGTCATAACTATCAAAAAAATATTACCTTAAAATACAGTCACAATCGTCAAATCATTTAAGTTATAACTATCAAAATATTATCTTAAGTGCAGTCGAAACTGTCAATATTTTATACCAAACTAATATGATACACAAATAAATCAATACAACTTAGATGTTGTGAGATTAAACATTAGAGCTTTCTTGAATCAAATGTGCAGCTTTGAACGTTGTCTTCATTTACTTTTTTCCTTTCATTTCTTCAAGTTTTCTGGAGGTCATAACTTCTTTTCCTCTTTATTTCACACTATTTTTTGGTGTATATCCAAAATTTTCAGTTACATCTGCTGAAGACTTGACCTTCTAAATCTCTCACTAGGAATTTCAAGCTGCTCAAATAAAAACAATTAGCGTTAATCAATTGTAGTAAATAAAAGAGAAATTTAGATAGTAAATGAAACTTACATTAAGAATAGTATGTTCACTTTGTGTGTGAAGTACACCCATTCCAACCATTATTGATTTGCTAGTACCATCACCCTAAAAAAAGAAAGAAAGAAAATATTAAGTAAATTAACTAGTTCACAACATACACATTAAGTAAGATAACTAATGAACAACACACACATTAAGTAAAATACCTTTTTTGTTGAACCCTTTAATCTACCCCTTCCTCTTTCAGTTGGAGCAAGACACCCTTATTATACCTCTTCCTCTTCCAACAATAGGTGTTGCAATAAAAGTTGGGCCTGCACTTGAAACTGCACTTGGGCCTGCAGTAGAGGATGAACTTGAGCCAGAATTTGTATTAATGTCAGCCGCAGGTGCACCTCTAGGACGCCTTATTTTATTGTGACCCTTGTTATGACAAGTACTGCATGACATCTCAATCTCCTTTTTGAACAGTTTTTTAATTTTCTTGTTAGTTTTACCTTGCTTTTTTTCTTTTCTTTCCACACCTACCTGACATCTTCTTAGCAGCATGTGGTATAACATAAATATTTTGAGATTTTAGTCATATTTTTATAGTCAAAATTGGTTGAATAAAATAGTTGTATGTGTTTATGTAAATGTCTCTTTTATATCAGTGAGAGATGTAGTTAACTGATTCTAACTTTTTGTGGTGAAGAACAGCTATTGCATGAGGACATGATATATCCTTCAACATTCATGATCTACAACTATAAGTTTATCTGGAAAGATTCACAATGTGTCTGTATCCTCTACCAAGCACCTCATACCCTGTATTTGAATTTCATTCAATGCTACACTTCATAGACCTAGTTGCATTATCTGTCAGGATTTTCATTGTTATTGAAGAAATGTCACTGATTCAAGTATTGTAAAACTCTCTCATCTGTCCTACTCTTTTCATCATTTTCACCCTTATCTCTTCTAATATTGTAATTATAGTTTTGTGTCTTGCTCCTAATATGCATACATTGAAAAATTCTGCCATGTTGTTGTCTACAATATCACATTTTATGGAAAAACTAAAGTAAACCTTGCTTCATATTTCTGGATTATAATACAGCAGCTTATCCAGTAGCTTTTCTCCACTCAACATCTTTATATAATTAATATTATTTCTCAACTTAGCCTAAAAAATAGACCTTGCACATCTTTAAAAGTTTTTTCTCTCTCAATGTCTCTACATATAGAAGGCTTTGACCAGTTGGCAAGAACATGCCTAGCACACATCCTATATTCGGCATTGGGTAAATGTTCTTTTACAGTAATTTCTAAACCCTTAAAAAAATAGAAAACATATCATATAGTTAACCAAATATACAGTTATATGAAGTGAATTAAAAAAAAGTGATTAAATAATTAATTCTTACCTTTTTCATATCTATTATCACTGTAAAATCTGTCTCATCTCCAAGCTGAAGATCTTCTTTTATAATCCCGATAAATCAACTCCAAGTGAACTAATTTTCAATCTCAACTATTGCCCATGCCAGTGATAGTATTTGATTATTTTCATCTTTACAAATAACAACTAGTAACTACCCTTTTGAGACTCCCTTCAAAAAATAATCATCCAAACCAATGCACTTCCTATAACCAGCCAAGTAAGACTTCTTCATTGCATCAAAATATATGTAGAAGCCTTGAAATAGTTTTTTACTACCTTTAAATATTTTATCATGAAGCTTAACTACACATGTACTACCTGAATTTGATCTTAGCAACTCATTTCTATAATCTAAAATTCTCTCAAATTTAAAATTATAATCACCCATTAGTTCTGCTAACATTTTATTTCTCACTCTCCTACACACTGTTCTTCCAATATGTTAATCCATTTTTTTCTTAATAGGTAGCTGAAACTCAAAAATTCTAATACTGAATTATTCCTTTATTCATTTATTGTATTGACTGACTAAGAACTTGATATTGCAAAGTTTATTTTTATTATTAGGATCACACTTGTGAATTGAATTTTATGCCTTCACAATAAAATTCATGGTCTTAGAATCAAAGCTGGCAAGTAGCACTCAAGGACAACCAGTAGTATACCTAACCCTTACTCTTGCAGGTTCATTAACATGTTTTTCAATTGCAACATGTTTAGCAACAACATACTTAGTAACAACAACTTTAAATTTATTAACACTCTCAAATACAATTCGTAATTCTCATACAACTTTCTGACAACCTGAATCATATACAACCCTATTTACCTTTTTTCTTCTTCTTGCTTTATTTCTCTGTTCAACCACTTGTTCAATCTCACCTTCATCATCAGTTAAGTCTTATGAATCTGTTTCAAAGCTAGAAGCATCATTTGATGGATAAAAATGCTCATCACCAGCTAGTTTACCCTTTAAGCTATTTCTATTATCACATGCAGATTCATTATAGCCAGCATCTGGCCCCTTTCTTTCAGTTCTTAATTTAACATGTTCAGAAATAACTGATCTTTCTCCCCTCTTTATTCTCTTTCTATTCCTATTTTTCCTCTCTAAGACCTCTTAACTCTTCATCCATATCACTTTCAGTATCTACTTCTCCACCAATATTTACTTCTCCATCAATTGATTCTATATCTGAGTCTAGATCAGATTCAGCTCTACCAGTCTCACTCCTAATGTGTGAAGATCCAATAGTAGTAGCAGTAGTATGAGGAGGGATAAAAGCAGCAAAAAAAGTAGTAGTAGGAGGGATAGGAGCAGTAGAAGAAGCAGTAGGCGGAGGGATAAGAGCAGTAGAAGGTTGGACAAGTGAGAGTGTATTTGAATCTCTAGAATGGACATCTTCACTATTTTTAAATTCTCTCTCACCACCCCTAATGTCTTGACCATTGTCTTTATCAAAAGACACACCACTTTCCCCCTCCACATGACTTATATATTTTAATAAAGGTGGGGCCGAAAGAGGGTCAGCAATCATGTGATACACAAATGCTTTTAAAATACCCCATTATGCAAACAGTAGAAAATTTTAATAATATGCTCATCTGACATAATATCTATGAAAATAGAATTCTTAGGCAGTCTCACATATAGTAGGCATTGTCCAGAGTCATATCCTAACGACTTCACATAATCCCTCAATTCAAAATAAGATAACCTATCTGTATCAACATTAAATAATTCAGTAATTTCTCCATCAACATATGTTTTTTTTCCTTTTCCTTTTCCTTCCCTTTTTCCTTGTTCAAAATACTACCATGGTAAACTCTCAAAGTGATTAATTTGAAACTTATTTTAACAACCTGAACACCTAAAAACAGTATAAAAATGTCAATTTAGTTATCCTTGACCACAATAATAGTGTCAAGTTTCATCCTTGACCATGATAACAATGTCAAGTTTCATCCTTGACCACGATCAAAATAACAACACACACCACAAGAACAAAAACTCACAGTAAACTACAATTATAAGTGTCATAACTTATTTTATTACATATTGAAGCCTATACCCAATCATTAACACTGTAATTTTGAAAAAAAATTAAAGACAAAAAAAATCCTAGGTCAAATCGTAATTTTTTTTTATAATAGCTGAGCTATGGGGCTAACCTTTTAGCTATGTAGCACAGTATATGCTCCACCTAACGTCTATAATCCTAGATTGTAACCTTATCTTGTAACACTTTTGAATTCAACAGTAACCCTAACTTTCAATATGACACAATTTTGAACAATAACAGATTAGATTTACGATTTTGAACAACAACAAAGGTTGGGTTTATGATTATGAACAACAAAACACTAAGAAAATAGGTTTATCATCTCTTTGGATCAGTGATTTAACGAGTTAGCTTTTGTTCTAAGAGATATACGAAAATAGGTTTTGATTTTGGGAGTTGTCGATTGATATTCTATCGGGTTGGGTCAGGTTGGATCGAGTTGGGAGGAAAATAAAATGAGTTGGGTATTAATTAAAATGAAATGATATTCATTTAACACGTGGCATCATCAGAGGGCGCGTATCCTCTATACCACTCATTAAACTTTAATATGGGTGTCGCGAGGGGTATATAAAATAAATTTTATATAGTAAAAATATGTATTAGGTCACTTCAATAGTTTAGGTATGTCTTCGACTTTTCAAATATAAGTTAAGGTGATTTTGATGCCTTTTTTCAGCAAAGATATTTAGAAGTCTTATGAGAATGGGTAGCCCTTGCACCTTTCTTGCAAAATTTCCAATTTATTTAGATTTGGAAGGAAACGAAAGGTAACAATTTTTTGCTTTCATTTTTTGGGGGGTTATTTAACCAATTAGTCATAAGAATTGAGTTCATATATAAGTTTACATCCGTTTTGCATCAGTAAAGGTTAAAGAAAGCATAAAAACAAGCCTTTGTAGACAGTGTAATGAACAAAAATAATTGCACAAGATGGGTAAAGCATGCAAACAATTTCTAGTAGAGGAAATTTAGAAATCTCAAACATCGTTAACATAGTCTAATGAGACCTTTGTTGTTTTTGACAACTGCAGACTTGTCATATAATAAAGATTTGTCATACTAATGAAACTAGAGTAGTAGAAAATTGTCAAAGCTATTGAAATGAACTTCCAAAATGTATCAACAAAAAAGTGAAATATCCCAAACTCTAAGTTTTTCATCAATATCTAACAAATTTAAGGACAAAATAAGATTCAAAACCCTAGAACAAAAAGCAATCAGACGCCACGATCAAAGTATGAAAAGGACTACTTAGATTTCTGCCTCATCTTTCTGCACTTCCTTTTCAACCTCCTCATTCTCTTCTTCTTCCACTATAAATATCATCCCACAATTTTAATTAATCAATCGACAAAAGACATTATACATACATAAATTGAATTACTAGTTAATGTGATAAACATAGAACCAATAATCGAGGATTAATTTAACTTCAATGTTGCAAAGAAACGTACCTTAGCTCTCATGGCGACAGAGAAGTTGAACGTCTTCTACCTTTTGAAAACCCTAACCCTAATCCTAAAGGACAGAGTTGGGGTTTCAATCTATTTAATGCTAAGCTAAGCGCATGCACCAAACATGAAGCGCAAAGATGGGACAGTGGGATGTTAGAATTTTAGAAAATAATGGATATTAACAAGCCCCCTCCCCCAAAAACATTTTCTTTGGCTCATTTGCACTTTTGACCCCTATTTTGTGTTGGTCTTTTGTAATGATTCACATGATAGTTGTGTTCTTTTGGATCCATTTCTCTAGTTTGAACCTTCTCGTAGCTTCATTATGATATTTATGACTTATAAGAATGGTAGCACAATTCCCGAGGTGATTAGATGAGGATTAATTTGAATTTTCAGTTTTGAAAGTTGAAAATTTGAGAAGTTTGACCAAAATCAATATTTTGGGCTAAAATAACCTTTTGGGTGCCCCTTTTGAGATAAGACAACCCCTACACCTTGGCCATATGCATCAGTTTCTAGTTGAAACTTTTGGGAAAGATCCGACAGTACTAGTGCATGAGTTGTTCTTAGTTTAGCCTTTAAATTCTCTAAGGTAGCCCGGGTAAAAGCATTCCGCATAAATGATTCTTTGCGCAACAAATCAATGAAGGGTCCTGCTATAGATGCATAATGATGAATGAAGCAACTGTATTAGCCAGTAAGCCCTAGGAAACTACGTGCTTTCTTAACATTTTTGGGTGGAGGCCACTGTTGGATGTTTATGATTTTGCTTGAATCCACACTTTGGCCCTGCTGTGATATCACATGTCCTAGGTACTCTACTGAAGGCTGACCAAATAAACATTTGCCCCTCTTGTCCGCCAACTGATGTTGTCGAAGGAATCCAAGCATTGATCGTAAGTGGATAAAGTGGTCCTTCCAATTGGGGCTATAGATTAAAATATCATCAAAATAAATCAACAAAAACCATCAAAGATAAGGCCAACATATCTCATTCATGATGTCCTGGAATGTTGATGGGGCATTGGACAACCCCAACAACGTAACTAGAAATTCGTAGTGCCCATCATATGTTCGAAATGCTATTTTGGCTACATCCTACCCTAATTTCATGGTATCCAGATAGTAAGTCAAGATTTAAAAATAAATTGCACTATTTAACTCATCGAATAGCTCATCAATGGTGGGAATAGGGAACTGTCCCTCACAAAAATTACCCTAATTTCTGCTAGGCATGATAGCCCCATCCCTGAGCATTTCCTCAACCAACTGTTCCATGACTTATTTTTGGAAGTAGGGAAGCGATATAGCTTAACATTAACTAGTTCAGGCCCAGGATATAAATGAATTGCATGGTATTATGACTGTCAAGGCGTCAATCCCTGTGGTTTTAGGAAAATATTGGAAAACTTATCTGAATCAGGGACCAAGTCTGAATTAGTAACTTTCTCGGTCGAGACCTCATTTTGCACCACTTGTAGGCAGTAATATGAAGACACTGCATCAGTAGCAACATACCTGCGGAGGCTGTGTAATTGGACTGGCATTGTAGTGTTTGGAATATCCGTTTCCAACATATAGTTTTCCCTTCTGAAGTGAATTCAAACAAATGCTCAGCATAATCTTGCATCACTCTTCCTAGTGTAGAGAGCCACGTTGCCTCAAGAACTATGTCCTCATCATACATAGAAAGAAAATACAAATCAAGCGTGAGAGGATATCCTTGAACAGTTAGAGTAACCCATCGTACAATGCCTTCACAATGGAGTCATTGACTGCTACCAACCATCATAGAGAAGTTGAGAGTGGAGTCTACTAGGAGCTACAAAAAGTTGGCTAGTCCCGTCTGGACAAAATTTATGATCACTTCCTCCATCCAGCAATACTTGGATCGGAGATCCATTTACATGCCCGAGAAATTATAGTGTGGATGATAAATATGCTCCCGCCTAGGGATGATATGAAATAATAGACTTCTCTTGGACCTCTAGAACTTGTAGTTCCTAATCTAAGAGGTCATCAGAGATAAATAGCTCTGGTAAGTCGGGTTGAACATCCGAGCTGTCAATTAAAAGAAGTATTTATGGTGGAGACTTACACTTGTGGCTTGTAGTGTATTTTTCCTCTCAATAGTAGAATAATCCACGCTCATGTCGACTCTAAATGTCACAATGAGTAAGGCATTTTAGTGATGGGCAGTTCAAAGTGGAAATTGTCATCCTTGTTGGAACAAACGAGGTTGAGGGATGCTGATTAGGGCTAGGCAAAAAGGCACTCCTCTATTAGCAAAAGTTGGTCGCTTTGGCCTTTTTTTCCTGGATCCGATGCTAGGTATATATTCCCATTTAAGTGTATCATTATACATTTTGGGCTCATGGCTAAGAACTGAATTATTTATGTCTTCTCTAATGCCTGAAATAAAAAGCCTTACAATCAACCCATACAAGATATAATCTGTCTCTTTGGCTATGGAGTCAAAACATTCCTATAACTCCGATACGGTGGTTACCTGCCTGAGTTTTTCTAAACGACCCTCAGTAGACTCAAGACCTTTTGGCTTGAAACAAATCCTTGCTTTTACTATAAAATGCTCCCATCCTATCAATTATTTGTTCTGAAACAACCATCAATACCACTATAGTGCATCTTCATCAAGATAGAACGACACCATTGAGAGTTTATGTGAATCTTCAATTTCATAGAAATCAAAGTAGCACCCCGCTTGAAATATCCAAGAATCTGGATGCTCACCGCAAATTCATCCAAATTCCACCGCTGCTGCTCTATGACGGAGAGTGGGTGCTATCAGAGTGTTATCCTGTCGTGCTACTGCCATTGGTGGGTCATGAACCTTTTTACCCACTATCTTCAGTAACATTGCACGAACTTCAGTTAATTCCTTCGCAAAGGAAGTTGTTACTTCCCTCACAGATCTATTAACGAGAGCCTTGAGTTGTTGTTGGTTCTTCAATGAAAGACCTCGGGATGAAAGCACCAATAAAAAAACACAATATCAACCAACTTAATTATAATAGTTAGCTGGAAAAAGTTACAAACAACTGGAATTTGCAATAGAAAAGTAAAAAAATAAGAAGATATAGAGAAGAGGTGAGGAGAAATATTGAGGAATTATCATTGAGAAGCAGAAACACAATGCAACAATTGTGAAATAGGATAACATTGATAGTTTTGATGATTGACAAAGTGAACCTGATTCACTACTTGTTGTCTTGTATATACTTTATCAGGTGAACCACGTCTCCTAGACACGAAAATGGGAAGCCTGTACAAATATGAAAGATCGAAGCATAGAAAAATAAATAAATAGAATAAATAAAAGAGTAAATAAGGAACAAAATAAAGAGGAGAAATAAAGGAGCAAAGAAGGAAAAAAATAAAGAGGAGAAATAAAGGAGCAAAGAAGAAAAGAAATAAAGGAGCAAAGCAGGAAACAAATAAAGGAGCAAAGAAGGAAAGAAATAAAGAGCAAAGAAAACAAAAGGAGCAACGAAGAAAAGAATAAAGAGAAGAAATAGAGTCAAAAGAGGATTCAAAGTTTTCTTATAGGATGTAACCTTCTTATAAGGAAGGAAATCACAAATTTTCTTATAAGAGTCCAATACTTGAAGTAAAATTCCTAGTCCATAATATTCTAGAGCATGACAAATTTCTACTATATATACGGCATGAAGACCATTGAGAGCCGCACCTATTGCATATTCACTAAATTCATCATCTTTAGAGCAATAACCGTTGCAGCAAAACTGTAGGACTTTGTCACAACAACACTGGAACCTGGTTTACTGGTTATGTTTGAGTGTGTTCTATGGAATATTAAAGTTTGGTTAGTTAAAGGATAAAGTCATTAGCCTTTGCTGAGTTCATCAGGTAGAGTAAATTGATGAGTTATTTTGTGTGATGTTTGGGTAGTTAAAGGCTAGAGTTATTAGTCTTTGTTGAGATTGTAATAAGAGTGTTGTTGAGTTATAACTATTCCTATTATTGCAGTGTGATTGTGAGTCTGTGAGGCTTGTAACAAGAATAGAGTTTATCTTCTTGAAGAGTTGTTAGAACAATTAGAGTTAATTATTGAGTTGAGGTACTAGAGTTAGTCCCTTAGATTATCAAGTTGTAGTTTGAAACCGCGCTCTTTGAGTTAGTGAAGTTTGATTGGAAATCCTACACATCATAGGTCGTGAGTTTTACTTCTTTGAGGAAGGAGATTTTTCACGGTATATTGTGTGTTCTTTACTGTTTTATTCAACACTTCATTTCGGTAATTGAACTTGGTTCACTTAGCTCAGATTTACTGCTTATACGAACTTGAGGAACTTGGTTCCTAAGATCAGTAGTTGTCTTTTCAACAACAATAGCCTATCCTAACTATGGCTAGAGATAGCGACTTATAACATATATCTCATACTCTACTTGCCGCATATATCGCATACACTCACCACCATGTTATGTTGGATAAAACCAATTAATCTTTTAGATGGTATTTGACACGGTTACTCCTTCTAGGCTGAAAAAGATTATTGTTATCTTCCAGGTTAGCTTTGCTGTCCTCCATTTCATCACTATGGTTCATAACACATTGCCATTTATATTTTTCTACTTTATGAGAACATGGATTCTTCAAAACCTATTAGCCAAGTTAATTTGAACCATTAGATCGATATTAATGTCTGTTTACGTTGTCTCAGGCGCTTTTACTTTGTTGTTTTAGTTTTACATCATTTTTCCTTCCTGGATTTTTTTTACTTTACATTGTTGTGTTTGTTTTGCCATAAAGCTCATTAGCAATTTACATAAAGAAATTAGTAGCAACAATCTCCCTTCTTCCTCGATCTCTCCCCTTTTAAGCCCCCGTCTAAAAATATAATTGGTATTCTCTTTTGCACTTCATAAAATCTACTCTTCACGATTTTGTAAATAAATAGATAGGTGGAGAGATAAATTTTAAAATTTAAGAAGATAATGTGTAAATCACAATATGATGCATACATTGCTCAAGTGTTTTTTTCTTTTATGAAATGTAGAAAGTTGTTTCAGCATAGATGTAGAAATGCTTGTCCTAATTTAATGGGGTTGAAAGAATAAGGTTGCAGCTTTGAGTTTAGATGTAACACCCCAAGTTTTTTGGGCTAAAATTTAGAACTGTTCTAAGTTTGTAGTTAAATCCGAACCCAATGAATCCTATTTTTCCTTGGTGTCAAGATCAATTCATAAGTGTGGGAAGTGCTATGGATGTGAATTAGGGTCTTAAGCACAAGTTAAGTTGAAAGCTTCTCTACCGACTAAGTTTTCGTAAAAATTTCTAACTTGTGTCATCTTCAAACGATTATTGCTCTTAGAATATAAAGAGTTAGGTGGCATATTACCCACCAAACTAAAGGTCTTCGAGTCTTCTTTTCAACGCTGCCGATCGAGCATTAATCCGAGTCTAGAGTAAAAAGTTATGATCAGTTTACCAAGAAGACATCTGTCTGACAAGAAGTCCGATGAATTTTAGAAGTTAAAAAGGAAGGGAAAATGAACCATTTTCTGAGACAACGGTACGTTCTTCCGATCATTTCCGGAGATAGAAGCTCGTCAAATTCCGTAAGTTAAAATGCCTTCAAAAATGGTCTATTTATGGCCAAAATGGACCATTTTGGCGACCGTTGTGGGACTTACTTTCCTTCCTAGACCAATCCAAATTTTAATTGGAATTGCCTATAAATAGGACTCCTAGGGTATTGTTACAGGAATTACTTTTTTTAAGTTATTTTGAGGGCATTTTGGTCCTTTCCTCATCCAAGATCTGTCCCCCACCCTTCAAAAACGTCTCCCACTTCTCTATTTCTCCTAACATGGATTAAAAGAAGCCTCTTAAATCCTCTCAAGGTTTCAAACATTCAAGCATCAAGAAAAATCAAGCTAGAGCTCCAAATCCAAAGAATTCTTCTCCATAGTTCATCTCCAATGTACATAAGAGTAACACCTTTTGTGAGGAACTCCGTTCTTCACCACAATTGAGTTTAGTTTCATATTGAGACCATGATTTAAAGTAGGATTTCAAAGTTGAATGGTTCTACAGTATCATTCTTGGCCTTGCTACAACCTCTTGAATATCCCTTGAGGATCTTTGATAATTCCATGAGTTAAAATTTTTCCTTAAATTTGAGTTCTTGGCATGACTACTAATCTCCTTTATATAAAGCTTATGAATCTTATTTATGTTATTGAAAGCCTCGTTCATGTTCTCATGAGATTGACCCATACATTACTTGAAAATATATCTCAAAATTATTAAGTTCCTGAAAAGACTATGAAAACCCTTTCATGCAACTTATGTTTTGAAAAGTGAAAGAAGTTATCGTATCTCAAAAAGTTTAAGCAAGCTATAATGATTTAGAGCCAAGGCTCGCAAACAATGATATGTTTCTTGATATGATATTTTAGATACTGGCATGATTTTTTAAAAATATTTTGAGACTTATGTTATGAGAAACTAATATATTTTGGGAGGATTATTTAGCACCGAGATGGGTATACACATGCCCCAAAAACTACGTGTCACCGTAGGATAGGATCGTCCGCTGTTAGGATGATTTCTCTTTTAGCCTTCGGGCTTAGATTTGGATCCATAAGTTATGTTTTGTCTTATACCCTGGCAAGGTATAGGATGACTCTTCTCAATATGGGCAAGACATTAGACTCCATATTACTCACATAGTTTATGTTGTTTAAGAGAAACTCCCCCAAACTTAAAAGACTAAACATTTCCTTCTATTTATTTACTAAAGATTTATGGAGATTGCACGAAAATTTCTTTATGATAGCGTCTCAAATTTCTTGTTTTGGCTTCTAGTTCCACAAAGTTGATTAAATGAGCTTTACATATTTCATGTTGATCTTTGGTAACTCATTTGTCTCATTGTTGTTACATCCCCAACTTTGTAATGAAAGTATGTAAGTTCCACCACTATCTCCTTATTCTGATAGTTGTTATGTTTTGCCTTATTGTCTTGTTCACCTTTCAGTTTCTACAGTAGTACATGCTTATACTTCTATTCAGCTTTTACGTACCAATACATTCTATTTTATTGATGTTCTTCTTGCACTGCATCATTTTATGATATAGACTCTGGTGTTCAGACTCAGGATCGCAGCAGGTTGCTTCTCTAGACTCATCGTCGCCGACATTAGCTTCTGGTGAGTCCTCTTTGCATCCAGAGGCCTTGGCCATTTTTTTTATTAGTCTTTTAGTCTTTTAGATGGCTTAGTTGAATAAAGGTAGCTTGGTGACATGTCCCATCGAATTCAGTCAGTTGATGTCGTAGAGGCTTTCGTTAGACACATGTTAGTTTCAATTCCCTTTTTTCAATTTGTCCTTTTTAATGACTTTCAGTATTGGATAATGGAACCAAGAGGTTCATATTTTATTTTCAGAGATTTTTTCTAAGTTTATTATTGCCAGCTTCCACAAAATTTATAAAACTTATAGTTTTATGAACAACTTTCCAGACCAAGGGTCCGCTTGGGATCACTCGTGGTTCTGAGTGCCATGTTACGTCCACGGCCTAGTCTCGGGGAATGACAAACTTGGTATCAAAGCATGGTTCATGGTCCTAGGGTGTCTACAAAGCCATGTCGAGTAGCGTCTGTCTTATGAGTGTGTAGTGCGCCACACTTATAAAAGGAAGGCAATAAGGCATTTTGTAATGTTTCCCTTTCTTTATGTTCCACTTTTTGCTAAAGAGCCAAAATTCTGAGAAAATCCCTCTAACTCTTGAGTCTCCCGCGTTGCAGATCATGCCTCCAAGAAGAACTATCAGACAAGGGACTTCGGCTGGAACCTCAGTCCCCACAGGGACGAATGCTGAAGAGGTCTGTCCTACCCATGGGATAAAGACCCGTAGTGGTGTCCGCATTGCTGATCCTATCGCTCTTCCTGGGGCCCCACCGATCCCTCCTGCTCCTACTACTGCTCCTGCTACTGATCCTATTACTGTTCCTACTCGAGCTTCTAAGACCGGTACTACACGAGTTCAGTCTTCACAGGGTGAAGTTATTAATGCCGAGTTCAGGCAGACCATGCAAATGCTTGCCCAGATCATGTCCTCTCAGTATCGCCGGTTAGGTGGTGTTAGTGCTAACACCGGGTCCTTGGATTCTACTAGAGTGGGTCAGTTCATGCGATTGAACCCACCAGTCTTCATGGGGTCCAACATCGAGGAGGATCCTCAGGATGTTGTGGATGAAATGGAGAAGATATTCAGGGTCATGCATACTAGTGACACTGAAGGGGTGGAGTTGGCAGCCTATCAGCTGAAAGGGGTGGCCTATCAGTAGTATGATGAGTGGGAAGAGATAAGGGGTGAGGATGTTGATCCAGCTGTTTGAGAAGACTTTTTCGAAGCTGTTCTTGATCACTTCTTTCCTCAAGAGTTGAGGAAAGCCAAGGCTGAGGAGTTTGTAAACTTGAGGCAAGGGAAGATGAGTGTCAAGAAGTATGACTTGAAGTTTAATCAGCTGGCCCGTCATGCTCCAGAAATTGTATATGATATGAAAGCTCGAATGAGAAAGTTTACAAATGGCATCCCCAGTGACTTGGTATTGGCATGCAAAGTAGTGATGTTGAACAAGGACATGGATTTATCCAGGTTAGTGGTTTATATACAGCAGGTTGAGGATGAGAAGAAAAAAAAAGCTGAAACTGAGGAGTGGCAGAGTAAGAATGCAAGATTGTCAGACTATGAGGGGAACCATAGAAAGGATGGTTATAGGACCTTCTTTCCAAAGAGATCATCCGGTCCAGCCCCATTTTCAGCTAGCACACCTATGCCTGATTCTCAGTCTTTTGGTAGTGTTGCTTAGAGGTGTCATGACCCAGAACGTCATGAGTGGCACCCACCCAACCCCCAGATGAGCGAACCAGTAGAGTTCAACCCTTAGTCTAGACTAACAACCTAAAACCAGCAAACATGAAATAAACTAGCAATTCAAATAAGCAAAAGTAATTTCATTGAAATAAAACTGCAGAAATCCCCCCTAGAATCTGAAAGTCATTGTACCAAAAGGCTACCAAATCTAGAGTGCGGAGATGCAACCCCAAAAACAATAATGAAATAGTCTAAGCCCGAAACAAGGGGGCTACAACTCAGAAGATAGACACCAAGGCAGCTTGGTCGAACAGCTCACCCTTGATATCTTCAACAGTCAGGCCTACAAGTGAGGTCGTGCGTAAACCCCGAAAGATTTTCTGTACTCACAAAAAAAATAAGCAAGTGCAGTATCAGTACACAACTACCGTGTACTGGTAGGATCATCAGCCAGTTTCCAGATAAACATTATATGAATAGTACAACAAATTAAGTAAAGGTACAGAAAGACACATAATCCAGTCCACAAATAATCCTAGACTATAAGTCTCCCCTTAACTTGACCCTACAGGCCATCTCCTTTTATACGAAAATAATGTAAACAACCACCTCTTTTATATATATATATATCCCAGACCCACCCTGGGATCCCTTCTAATGACACCTAAGTGTTAACCATATATCCCGGTCTACACCAAGACCAATCGAACTAAATAAACAGGATTCTCGGCCCTTCAAGGACCATAAACAGATATCACAACTCAATAACACAACCCGGTCCACTCATGGAACCAATAACAAGCAACACAATGCAACAATATAAATGCAATGATGCAGTAAAGTAAACTCGTATCAGGCATGGTACCCGAGCCAACCGTTAGTATTCCCGTACCAGGTGTGGTACCCGAGCCAACCGTTAGTATATTTTCATACTAGGCGTGGTACCCGTGCCAACTGTTAGTATATTTTCATACCAGGAGTGGTACCCGAGCCAACCGAATGTCAATAATCCATAGTCACAACAATGAACAATCAGCTTGTAGAACCAACAAGCAAAATACACAGTTCAATTTACCAGAGTGATAACAGGACTATTAGACATTCCTAATCATCCCCTAAGCAATGTATCTCATACAGTTACTTAGATAAGAGTACATAAAACACACAAAGCATACAAGAATCAAACCATCACCTACCTCAAAATGATCCAAGCTCTACTCAACCGAAATTTTCCCGTTTCTCGAAGTTCTTTCTGGTTCTTGGTCTAAAACAATACACAATAACCAAGAATTAATCCTTATGGCCTACAATTTACCCGGATTACACAAAATCCTAAACCCCAGGCCACCCATGATCATTCCACCCTCTTTCCGGTCTTTCCCATCATTAATTCACCTAGTTCTACCATTTTTATGGATAAAATTAGGAAATTAAGGTCACATGATCATAAAACAGTAAATTTAACAATACCCAAGAACTTCCGCCCCTAGAATCCCTTTCCCCCCCGGATTCTATCATCTCTAAGTCATTCCAAACCTCTCCCCAAGTCCACCCCTAGCAATTCTATCGCATAGGAAAAGTAATACGGAGTTTGGGGAGTAAAAGGCTTACCTTATGAAAGAAAAACGATGAAGAATAAGGGAGAAATGCCTGAAATCGCCCTAGTTCTTTTCCCAAATGACTTGCAGAAAACTTAACAATTTTGGGGAAGTTTCTGCATTAAATCCCATCGTGCTCTGCTATAGCGGTACCGCTGTAGTAGAGTCAACTGCTATGGCAGAGGTTGACTGCCTTGACTTCCGCTATAGCGAGATTTTCTTCCGCTATAGCAGAGGTCGCTATGGCGGAGCCGTGGATCACATCACGGACAGAATGTCGAGAATTCTCCAAAATTAGTCCATTTTACAACACACTTGCTTCCCCTGATGATCTAAAACAACCCCTTCATGTCAACCTCAATTCTGGGAGTTCTACTTACCCAAATTCAATTTCGAAAAGTCCCCCGGACTCCTTTATATCTTGGATACATGGAAAAATAGCTCAAATCAAGACATCTCACCCAATCCTTACCCATTTCCCCAAACTATACCTCACTCCAAATCTAGCCGAGGTGAGCCTAGCCCAGAATTTCAAACTCCCACACTCGAAGTTTTTTAACCCTAAAACTTGGCATGAATGGATTACCCATAACGAAGGACCCAATCATTATAACAAATACCAATTTACCCATCGTTCATCCCCAAACAATCAAACCTAAAATTACAAAAATAAATGGAGAAGGTGTAGTACGTGAATCCTCAAACAAGTGAGGGTACTTGTCCTGCATGTCCTTCTTGGTTTCATAAGTGGCTTCCTCAATCGGATGATGCTTCCATTGAACCCTTACCATATTAATAACCTTTGTCCTTAATTTTCGGACATCCCGAGTAAGAATCAAAACTGGTTCCTCTTCATAACGAAGATCCTTATCGAAAAGCACCTCATCCCACTTGATGATGTAGTTCCCATCCCCATGGTATCGCTTAAGCATGGATACATGGAATACCGGATGGACACCCGACAAATTAGGCGGCAGTGCCAACTTATAAGCCACAGGCCCCACAATCTCAAGAACCTCAAACGAACCGATGAACCGAGGGCTGAGCTTGCCCTTCTTACCGAACCGCATAAATCCCTTCATTGGTGACACCTTCAACAATACCCATTTACCAACCTGAAATTCCATGTCCCGAACCTTGCGATTCGCATATTCCTTTTGCATGCTTTGGACAGCTAGCAATTTGGTCTGAATACCTCTTACCCTTTCTTGTGCTTCCCTTACCAAATCCACGCCCAGAGGATTTACATCTCCTTCCTCAAACCATCCAACCGGTGATCTACAACCCCTCCCATATAATGCCTCGAATGGTTCCATGTCGATACTGGAGTGGTAGCTATTGTTGTACGAGAACTCGCACAATGGTAGAAAATGGTTCCAATGACCCCCGAAGTCCATCACATAAGCTCTTTGCATGTCATCCAATACCTGGATCGTCCTCTCTGACTGACCATCAGTCTGAGGATGGAAGGTTGTACTAAAGGTGAGTTGTGTATCCAAATCTTCATGCAACTTACCCCAAAACTTAGAGGTGAACTGTGTACCCCTGTATGAAATGATGGACAGTGGCACCCCATGCAATCTCACAATCTCTTTCACGTAGATCTTATCCAATTGCTGCGAATTATAATCTACCCTGACCGGAATGAAATGCGCAAACTTGGTCAGCCTGTCAATAATTACCCAAATTGAGTCATACTTCCCCAGCATCTTGGGAAGACCCATCATGAAATCCATGGCTATCCTCTCCTACTTCCACTCTTGAATTGACATTCTCTGAAGTAGTCCCGCGGGTCTCTGATGCTCATATTTTACCTGCTTACAGTTCTGACACTTGGACACAAAATCCACTATGTCCCTTTTCATCCCGGGCCACTAGTAACGCTGCCTCAAGTTCTTATACATTTTGGTCACTCCCGGATGAATTGAGTACCGCGAACCATAAGCTTCTGTCAAGATATTCTGAATTATATCATCAACCCGAGGAACACAAATCCTCTCTCTGAAATTTAGTACTTCACCAGAGTCTAGCGTGACGTCCCTGGATTCCCCGGATATTACCTTACCTCGGAGCTTACTCAGTTTTGGATCCTGGAACTACTTGGCCTTTATCTACTCTATGCAAGTGGCGATGACCTCAAAGCTGGCCAATAGCCCACCTCGTTCTGAAATACCCAAGTGCGTGAACTTGGACTCCAACGCTTGAACTTCCCTTGCTAGTGGTCGTTTGGACACCCCCAAATAAGCCAAACTACCCATGCTAACTATCTTCCAGATAAATGCGTCTGCCACCACATTAGCCTTATACGGATGGTACTGAATAGTCACATCATAGTCCTTCAACAGTTCCATCCACCTTCTCTGCCTCAAATTCAAGTCCTTCTGCGTGAACATATGCTGCAGACTGCGATGATCGGTGAACACCTCACACTTGATACCATAAAGGTAGTATCTCCAAATCTTGAGTGCAAAAACCACCGCTGGCAACTCTAAGTCGTGAGTCGGGCAGTTTCTTTCATGCACCTTCAACTGCCTAAAGGAATAGGCTATCACATTCCTATCCTGCATCAACACAGCACCCAAACCAGAATGTGAAGCATCACAGTAAGCAATAAAGTCTTTACCTTCAATCGGCAAGGATAAGATAGGAGTAGTGGTCAGAAGTGTTTTGAGCATTTGGAAGCTCTCCTCGCACTTGTCGAACCACACGAATGGTACATACTTCCGTGTCAGCCTTGTCAGGTGAGTAGCAATAGATGCAAAATCCTTAACAAACCTCCGGTAGTACCCCGCAAGCCCAACAAAACTCCTCACCTCTGTCACAGAGCTAGGCCGGGCCTAACTCTTGACTTCCTCAATCTTCTGGGGATCCACCATCACCCCCTGTTCTGACACAACATGCCCCAAGAACGTGATTGAAGTCAACCAAAATTCACACTTGGAGAACTTCGAATAAAGCTTTTGACGTCTCAATAGGTCCAACACAATACGAAGGTGATTAGCATGCTCCTTCCTACTCTTGGAGTAGATCAAAATGTCATCGATAAACACAATAACGAAGGAATCCAGATATGACATAAATACCCCATTCATCAAACTCATGAATGCTGCTGGTGCATTGGTCAACCCAAACGACATCACTAAGAACTCGTAATGCCCATACCAATTCTGAAAAGCAGTCTTAGGAATGTCCTCCGGCCTAATCTTCAACTGGTGATACCCCAACCTCAAGTCAATTTTTGAGAACACCAATGCACCCTAGAGCTGGTCAAACAGATCATCAATACAGGGTAGCGGGTACTTATTCCAGATAGTAACCTTGTTCAATTGCCTATTATCTATGCACATCCGCATACTACCATCATTTTTCTTTACAAACAAGATCGGAGCACCCCAAGGTGAAGCACTGGGATGGATAAATCCTTTATCTAAGAGTTCTTATAGCTGAGTCTTAAGTTTCCTTAACTCCGACGGAGCCATATCCGGAGGAATGGAAATGGGACGAGTGCCTGACTCCAAATCAATACAAAAGTCTATATCCCTGTCCAGAGGCATACCAGGAAAATCCGCTGGAAACACCTCTCGAAACTCAGAAACAACTGGAACTGACTCAATAGATGGGGACTCCACACTATCATCCCGGAGATGAGCAAAGAAGGTTAGATACCCCCTTCCCACTAGCTTCCTAGCCCGAACAAATGATATGATCTTAACTGACTTAGGCCTGTACACACCTTCCCACTCTAGCCTATCCTTACCCAGAATCTCTAGAGCTACAATCTTGGTATTACAATTCAACACAACATGATAAGGGGATAACCAGGTCATGCCCAAGATAATATCAAAATCAATCATATCCAGGATTACCAAGTCTACCCAAGTCTGCAACCCCACAAACACAATAGAATAATCACGATAAACATGAGTCACAACCACAGACCCTCCAAATGAGGTAGAAACATGGATAGGGGAATCAAGGATATCACATGTCAAGTTCAGACCCAACGCAAAACTCACAGACACATAAGAATATGTAGAACCTGGGTCAAATATTACCGAAGCCATTTTATCACAAACAAGAATGGTACCTGTGATCACCGCATCTGATGCCTCCACTTCAGTCCTCCTTGGAAATGCGTAGCAGTGAACCCGATCATCAATCCAGGCAACCTCCCTGGCCGACTGCGCTGTACCCCTGCCCACTCCACCATTCCCTCTATCTCCCCCGCCGCCCTGAAAGTTACCTCGCCCACCCTGTGGATGACCTCTTGCATGGCCACCTCTACCTGCCGGGACCATAGCCTTAGGCTACTGCTGAACCTGATTATCGGTCTGCCTGTGAAGGCACTTCCTTTTAAAGTGGCCCAGCTCAAAACAATGAAAACCACCACGATCAACTGAAAAAGTCATATGCACCGATAATACCTGCAGCTCAGTATTCAAACCCTTCACAAACAAACAGACTCGTTCCTCTTTGGAACCCAGCATCTGTGTATCAAAATGAGACAAGGCGTGGAACTTAGCCTCATAAGCAGAGACTGACATGCTGCCCTGCTCCAAGTTTAAGAACTTATCCTTTTTTTGGTCCCTCAAAGTACAAGGTACGTACTTTTCTAAAAATAGGGCGTGGAACTTTTCCCAAGTTAGTGGGGGTAGAACAGACGATCGACATTCCACATGAGATCTCCACCACTGCTTAGCATCACCCTGCAGCTGAAATGTGATGAACTCAACCCCATACTGTCGCACAATGCCCAACTTGTGCAGCCTCTCATAGCAATCCAGTATGAACTCATAAACATCTTCTCTATCAGTACCCTGAAACGTAGGAGGTTTAAGCTTGAGAAACTTGGTCAGCATCTCATGTTCGTTTATTGTCATCACTGGGCCTAACATTGGCCTGAAGAAATCATTCGTGCATGAAGCTGCATCCATCCTAGGCGCTATAGTAACTGCTGGTTGAGTGTCCAAATCCTGATTTGCAATGCCCGTGGGTATGGCTCCAGCACCAACCAACCGACTCAAGATGTTCCAAGTCTGTTGAAAGGCTTCTGGTGTCATAGGAGGAAGGCCTGCACCCCCAAACCGGTGCCGCCTCCACCTCCGCCTGCATCCCATCATCCTCTACCACCACTTCCATATCCTCGACAACCTGATCTTGAGGTAGGAGAGGAGTTACCTCACGCGCTTCATCAATAGCTTGAGCCCCACCCCTGGCGGGTGTGGCTCTTCCTCGTCCTCTGCCCCTTCCCCTACCTCTACCACGAACTGTCGAGCTCGCTTTTGGAACCACTGGTCTAGCTCTATTGTTCCTTGTATTAACCATCTACAGAAAAAAGAGTGAATGAAGTTTGATACCAATTTGTATCACCAGATACCAATTAGAATCAATTATAGCACGAAGGAAGAAAGAAGGGATAGTTTTTCCTAAAGTCCCATAGCCTCTCGAAGAAAAGTATGGACGTCTCCGCACCATTCCGCAAGACTCTACTAGACTTGTTTTGGTATGACGAGATCAACAAACCTAGGGCTCTGATACCATCTGTAACACCCCGTACTTGTATCCAGCTATCTAAGTTAAAGATCTCAGAAAATTTCAAGTTTCCAGAGATGACAACTCAGACGATGATCCATCATTTGGAAGCACGGGCTCGTCCTGTGCACTCGTCGTCCCATTTCCAGAAGACCCCTCAACCAGAAATGACGAGTCCAAAAATAGTCCGTCCTTATGGACGATGGACCATCTTCTCAGCTTTCCTGGTACTCGTCATCCTAAGTTCAGAAACCTATCTTCCAAGTGCCAGAAACGATGAGTCGAAGGACGGACCGTCCTTCTGGACGACGGGTCATCATTCCAACCGAAATCCTTGAGGTCCAGTAGCCCTCAGACTCTTTCAGTCAAACTACGGTTCCCTTAGACGGTCCGTCCTTCTGGACGACGGACCGTCGTCCAACCCGTGGTCACTGACTTCGATAATTTTTCCAGCTTTTCTTAAATTAAGTCCAGGGGCATTTTGGTTATTTCCCACCCTTTTTAACTATTAAGTGGTGCCGTTTTGACTATTTCTAGTAGGGTTTTCACCTATATTATCCTAAGTGCCTCCTTAGTTCTCCATTCTTCTCCCAAAAAGGAAGAATTCTCTCAAGGATCCTCTCAAGCTCAAGTCTCCAAGTTTCAAATTCAAGCCTTCTAGTTCTTTTCCATTGAAGTGGGTAATCTTCTTCCAAGGTATGTGGGTATTTAATAAGGGATTCCTTCACCCCTATGCCCAAAAACCCCAATCTTCTAAATTGAACTTATGGATTTCTTAACTAGGGTTCCTACTCAATTCTTATGGGTCCTTCTAAAAATGTTTCCTCATGATTCTTCTATGGATTCTAACTCTAAATTGCATGATTTTGCATGATTTTGCATGAGTGGTTTCTTATTCATGATTTTACATGAGTGGTTTCTTATTCATGATTTTAAGACCAACTCTTATCTTGAATTATGAAATTAGGGTTTTGATCTAGAATTGGGGAAAGTTTATGAAATCAGTTTCTATGTTTAAATTCATGGTTTCCTATTGATTACCCATGTTTTGATTATAATTCTCTTGTTTATGTTAAAAGCCCAAGCATGAAGGTTGATATTAGTATGATTCCTTCCAAGTTATGAATTCCTAAGTTGGGGTTTCCACTCAATCTTCTTGGGTTTTCCTATTAAGTGTTTTCTCTTGATTCCTCCATGGATTTTACGCTCAACTTCATGCATGGATGTTATGATCTCAAGTATCTCATGGAAATTGCATTCCTAAATCTTCAAGTATGAATTTAGAAAGAAAAGTGTAGTTGAACTATGATTATGCTAAGTCTAAATAATTTATGGTTGACCTTGTTTGACATTAGACGTGTCTTTATGCTTCCAATTGTTTGACACTGGTTATGTCTTGGATATTATATGGGCTATATGCATGTTTAAGGAAGTAGTATTCTAGTACCAAGCGAAGAAGGACCTCGTTAGTAGAGAGTGTCACCCAAGGACGTCGTTAGTGGAGAGTGTCATCTCATGATTTTGAACAACGACCTTGTTAGTCGAGAGTGTCATATCTTGTATGAAAAGGAGTCCTTGTTAGTTGAGAGTGTCTCCTCGGATGTTTATGAAAGTAAAGTTTCACGTAGCTCCTATGGTCTAACGCCGATTATAAAGACTCCCTTATGAACGTTCCCATGTTTTCTAAACCTTGATGTCTTAAATTGAGGCTTCGACTTCTAAGTTCATGTTTTATTACTCAGGATTACGATATCTACCCATGATACCCTTATTATGAACCCCCCTCCATTCTCAGTTATGTTTTAAGCATGCTTTTGTATCATTTATGCATATCTCACATATTCAGTACATCCTATAGTACTGACGCATATTTGCGCTGCATGTTATTGACGATGCAGATCCAGGTTTCCATTCTCAGACACGTGGCTATAGTTCGTGGGCCATTCAGCGAGGGTTGGTGAGTCCTCATTCTCCAAGGGCTAGTATAGTCTAGTTTAGTATCTTCTCATCAGTACTTAGAGTTACCTGGGGGCTTGTCCCAGCAACTCCTTATGTCTTATGTAGAGGCTTTCAGACACAGACAACATTGGAGTTTTCGTATGGATCTTGTACTACTATTTGACTGGGTTCTCCATTTATGCTATTCCAACTTTACCTGTTATGTTCTGCTTATCTTCGTTATGCTTGAGAATTCTACGACCAAGGGTTAGCTTGGGATCCATGTGGTCCTAAGTCCCGTGTTATGTCCAGGGGGTAACCTCGGGGTGTGACACCATCTTTGTCATGACCCAGACCGTCGTGAGTGGCACCCACCCAACCCCCAGATGAGTGAACCAATAGAGTTCAACCCTTAGCCTAGACTAACAGCCTAAAACCAGCAAACAGGAAATAAACTAACAATTCAAATAAGCAAAAGTAATTTCATTGAAATAAAACTGCGGAAATCCCCCTAGAATCTGAAAGTCATCGTACCAAAATGCTACCAAATCTAGAGTGCGGGGATGCAACCCCAAAAACAATAATGAAATAGTCTAAGCCCGAAACAAGGGGGCTACAACTCAGAAGATAGACACCAAGTCAGCTTGGTCGAACAACTCTTCTTTGATATCTTGAACAGTCAGACCTATAAGTGAGGTCGTGCGTCAACCGCCAGAAGATTTCCTATACTTACAAAAAAAACAAGCAAGTGCAGTATCAGTACACAACCACCGTGTACTGGTAGGATCATCAGCCAGTTTCCAGATAAACATTGTATGAATAGTATAACAAATTAAGTAAAGGTACAGAAAGACATATAATCCAGTCCACAGATAATCCTAGACTATAAGTCTCCCCTTAACTTGACCCTACAGGCCATCCCCTTTTATATGAAAATAATGTAAACAACCACCTCTTTTATATATATATATCCTGAACCCACCCTAGCATCCCTTCTAACGACACCTAAGTGTTAACCATTCATCCCGATCTATACCAAGACTAATTCAACCAAATAAACAGGATTCCCGGCCCTTTAAAGACCATAAGCAGATATCACAACTCAATAACACAACCCGGTCCACTCATGGAACCAATAACAAGTAACACAATGCAACAATATCAATGCAATGATGCAGTAAAGTAAACCCATACCAGGCGTGGTACCCAAGCCAACCGTTAGTATTCCCATACTAGGCATGGTACCTGAGCCAACCGTTAGTATATTCGTACCAGGCGTGGTACCTGAGACAACCGTTAGTATATTCGTACCAGGCATGATACCCGAGCCAACCGTCAGTATATTTCCGTACCAGGCATGGTACCCGAGCCAACCGAATGTCAACAATCCATAATCACAACTATGAACAATCAACTTGTAGAACCAACAAGCAAAATACAAAGTTCAATTTACCAGACTTATAACAGGACTATTAGACATTCCTAATCATCCCCTAAGTAATGTATCTCATACAGTTACTTAGATAAGAGTACACAAAACACACAAAGCATACAAAATCAAACCATCACCTACCTCAAAATGATCCAAGCTCTACTCAACCGGAGCTTTCCCATTTCCTGAAGTTCTTGCCGGTTCTTGGTCTAAAACAATACACAATAACCAAGAATTAATCCTTATGGCAGGTCACATGATCATAAAACAGTAAATTTAACAATACTCAAGAACTTCCACCTCTAGAATCCCCCCTTTTCCCCGTATTCTATCATACCTAAGTCATTCTAAACCTCTCCCCAAGTCCACCCCTAGCAATTCTATCGCATAGAAAAAGTAATACGGAGTTCGGGGAGTAAAAGCCTTACCTTAGGGAAGAAAAGCGATGAAGAATGGGGGAGAAATGCCTGAAATTGCCCTAGTCCTTTTCCCAAACGACTTGCAGAAAACTAAACTATATTGGGAAAGGGTTTTCATTAAATCCCATCACACTCTGCTATAGCGGTCAGCTTCTGCTATAGCGGTACCGCCGTGGCGGAGTCAACCGCTATGGCGGAGGTTGACTGCCTTGACTTCCGCTATAGCGGGATTTTCTTCCGCTATAGCGGAGGTCGCTATGGAGAAGCCGTGGTGCTTGCATGGACAGAATATCAGGAATTCTCCAAAATTGGTCCATTTTACAACACACTTGCTTCCCCCCGACGATTCGAAACAACCCCTTCACGTCAACCTCGAATCCAGGAGTTCTACTTACCTAAATTTGATTCTGAAAAGTCTCCCAGACTCCTTTATGTCTTGGCTACATGAAAAACTATCTCAAATCAAGATATCTCACCCAATCCTTACCCGAATTTCCCCAGACTATACCTCACTCTAAATCCGACTGAGGTGAGCTTAGCCCAGAATTTCAAACTCCCACACCCAGAGTTTTCTAACCCTAAAACTTGGCACGAATAGATTACCCATAACGATGGACCTGGTCATTACAAGAGGTACTCTAAGTACCCTTCTTATGCTAAGTGTGGTAGGTCTCACCCGGGAGAGTGTAGGATTGGTATAGATGGATGTTTTAGATACGGTCAGTTGGGTTACTTTCTAAAGGATTTTCCATCTACAAATCAATGCAATGGGGGTAGAGCTCTGACTCCAGCATCATCCACTCCAGTGGTCCAAGTTGCCCAGAGAGGAACTACTTCAGGAACAGGCGGAGGTTAGAACCGTTTGTTTTCCTTGACTAGTTAGCAGGACCAAGATAACTCTCTAGACACCGTGACCGATATGTTATTTGACTTTTCGGGTGTGTATTAAAGTTATGGTCCCCAGACCCCTAGTATTTGATACGAGTTATCCTAACTTAGAATTTAGAGAAGTGGTGAAAGGGTGTAGTAGCATGAGAGTGGTAAGTGCTAGGTGTTTTCATGTATGGTAATGCTTCTGTTGTTTGTGGTGGGAATAGATTAGCTTATCGGTTTAGTTGAGACTTAAGTTGAGCTAATAACTTTTGAACTAAGGCGGAGATGGTGAAGTAGTAAGAAAAGACTAGTCTTAAGTGACCAAGAGTTTCCCTTCTAGGAGTTAGGGCCTTGTAAAGTTGCGATTACTCTTGCGTGTGCATCCTCTCTTTATCTTGGTCAAGACGGTACTCTATTCCAGCCCTTGCATATTAGCACCCCTTCCAGATCATGTTCAGTCCCTAGATAAAGAAGAAAAAAGCCTACTCTTGTTGTGAAATCCTAACCACGCTCAATGTCTGCTATGTCGTAGCCTTCATGTCCGAAAAAACTCGTGCTTATGAGTGCTTTGGTAAATATCTTGACTTTTGAGTTGATGCATCTTAGTTCATAATAGTATTCGTATTTCCAGCCAAAGAACATGGTAATGGCTCAATTTGTTCATTCATCATAGAGTTACCCATCATTCGAGGACCAATGATCCCAAGGGGGAGATATTGTAACACCCCAAGTTTTTTGGGCTAAGATTTAGAACCGTTCTAAGTTTGTAGTTGAATCCAAACCCAGTGAATCCTATTGTTCCTCGATGTCAAGATCAATTCATACGTGTGGGAAGTGCTATAGATGTGATTTAGGGTCTTAAGGAACCTCTAGCACAAGTTAAGTTGAAAGCTTCTCTACCGACTAAGAATTCATATAACTTTCTAACTTGGGTCATCTACAAATGATCACTGCTCCTAGAATATAAAGATATAGGTGGCCTATTACCCACCAAATTAAAGGTCTTCAAGTCTTCTTTCCAACGCCACCAACCCGCATTAATCTAAGTCTGGAGTAAAAAGTTATGATTAGTTTACCAAGAAGACATCTATCTGACCAGAAGTTCGTCGAATTTTAGAAGTTAAAACGGTCTGTTTTCTGGGACAGTGGTCCATTCTTCCGACCGTTTCTGGAGACAGAAGCTCGTCCAATTCTGTAAGTTAAAATGCCTTCGAAAATGGTCCATTTGTGGCCAAAATGGACCGATTTAGCGATCATTGTGGGACACATTTTTCTTCCTAGACCAATCCAGATTTTAATTGGAATTGTCTATAAATAGGACTCCTAGAGTATTGTTATGGGAATTGCTTCTTTTAAGTTATTTTGAGGGTGTTTCAGTCCTTTTCTCATCCAAGATCCGTCCCCCACCCTTCTAAAACGTCTCCCACTTCTCTATTTATCCTAACATGGATTAAAAGCAGCCTCTCGAATCCTCTCAAGGTTTCAAACATTCGAGCATCAAGAAAAATCAAGCTAGGGCTCCAAATCCAAAGGATTCTTCTCTATAGTTCATCTCCAATGTACGTAAGAGTAACGCCTTTCGTGAGGGACTCCGTTCTTCCCCACAATTGAGTTTAGTTTCATATTCAGACCATGATTTAAAGTAGGGTTTCAAAGTTGAATGGTTCTACAGTATCGTTCTTGGCCTTGCTACAACCTCTTGAATATTCCTTGAGGATCTTTGTTAATTTCATTATTTAAAATCTTTCCTTAAATTTGAGTTCTTGGCATGACTACTAATCTCCTTCATATAAAGCTTATGAATCTTATTTATGTTATTGAAAGCCTCGTTCATGTTCTCATGAGATTGACCCATACATTACTTGAAAATATATCTCAAAATTATTAAGTTCCTAAAAAGACTATGAAAACCCTTTCGTACAACTTATGTTTTGAAAAGTGAAAGAAGTTATCGTATCTCGAAAAGCTTAAGCAAGCTATAATGATTTAGAGCCAAGGCTCACAAAGAAGGATATGTTTCTTGATATGATATTTTAGCTACTGGCATGATTTTTAGAAAATGTTTTAAGACTTATGTTATGAGCAACTAATATATTTTGGGAGGATTATTTAGCACCGAGATGGGTATACACATGCCCCAAAAACTACGTGCCACCGTAGGATAGGATCGTCCGCAGTTAGGGCGATTCCTCTTTTAGCCTTCGGGCTTAGATTTTGATCCATAAGTTATGTTTCGTCTTATAACCATGCAAGGTATAAGATGGCTCTTCTCAATGTGAGCAAGACATTGGACTCCATGTTGCTAACATGGTTTATGTCGGTTAAGAGAAACTCCCCCAAACTTAAAAGACTAAACATTTCCTTCTATTTATTTACTAAAGATTTATGGAGGATGCACGAAAGTTTCTTTATGATAGCGTCTCAAATTTCTTGTTTTGGCTTCTAGTTCCACAAAGTTTATTAAATGAGCTTTACATGTTTCATGTTGATCTTTGGTAACTCACTTGTCTCATTCTTGTTACATCCCCAGCTTTGTAATGAAAGTCTATAAGTTCCACCACTATCTTCTTATTCTGCTAGTTGTTATGTTTTGCCTTATTGTCTTGTTCAGCTTTCAGTTTCTACAGTAGTACATGCTTATGCTTCTATTCAGCTTTTACGTACCAATACATTCCATTGTATTGACGCTCTTCTTGCGCTGCATCATTTTATGATGTAGACTCTGGTGTTCAGACTCAGGATCGCAGCAGGTCGCTTCTCTAGACTCATCGTCGTCGACATCAGCTTGTGGTGAGTCCTCTTTGCATCCAGAGGACTTGGTCATTTTCTTCTCAGTCTTTTAGTCTTTTAGATGGCTTAGTTGAATAAAGGTAGCTTGGGGCCATGTCCCAACGAATTCAGTCAGTTGATGTCATAAAGGCTTTCGCTAGACACATGTTAGTTTCAGTTCCCTTTTTGTCATTTTGTCCTTTAAAATGACTTTCAGTATTGGATAATGAAACCAAGAGGTTCATATTTTATTTTCAGAGATTCGTTCTAAGTTTATTATTGCCAGCTTCCGCAAAATTTATAAAAGTTATAGTTTTATGAACAACTTGTCAGACCAAGGGCCCGCTTGGGATCACTCGTGGTTCCAAGTGTCATGTTACGTCCGGGGCCTAGTCTCGGGGCGTGACATTAGAGATAACAGTGAATCAGTTGAAATAATGGAGGAAAAAATTGCGATAAAAATTTGCAGAAATTTGAGTGTGTATTGCCTCTGTTGGTGTGATTATTGTACAATAACAGGCCAAATTGTATGGATGAAACTGATTCTTGTAAGATTACGGGCCAAAGTTTCGTTGCATCATGCATGCTATTACAGACTGCTTAGCCATTAAGGTTTGATGACCCAAATTTTCATAAAGTTCTCCCTAATCTACTTTTATTGGAAATGCTAGATATCTGATGATGTATACATTTGTTTATCTAGGTTGTGATAGTGTTTTCTCTGTGTGATACCATATTCAGTTAGTACTAGGATACACTGTAAGAGTTAGATGAAATATAATTTCCATAAACAAAGTTGGTTGGTTTCTCATGAACGTGACAAGGAAGCTCAGAGAATGAAGTTCTTATAGTTCACTATAATTTTTTTGTATCAAAATGCATAGGGAAGATTCAAAAATATATGGATAGCATTGAAGATAGAATTGGGACCTGACTCTTTTATTTATTAGTAAGAACATCTGATGTATGTAGTAAGGAAAACATTGACACTTAGAAACTAAATATGCATATTGATATTGTGTTTATTCTGCAGTTTTTTTACAACAAAACAAGTCAAGCGAGGCACAATTAGCAGCAACACGTGCTAAATAAACTCATCATTTATTGGTTTAAGGATCACATTGTTGAAAACCAAAGCAAGCATTTCTCCGTGTGCTTGTCAAACCATTTATTCACTGGCTCGTAAAACCATAGAAGTGCAATAGTATTTACTGCCCCTACTATGTATCCCACAGCCGCAAAAATGAACTTCCAGTCATCCTCTGAGTCTGCTAGACGAGTTGGTGACAGCATCAACTCTGAGTCACTGCTTTTGCAATCTTCAAGAGGGAGCCCACATAGGCCTCTGTTCCCTTCAAAGGAAGCTTCTGAGAATGTGTGAAATTGATTGGTTGACGGAATTCGGCCAAACAATTTGTTGAATGATAAGTTCAGATATGCTAGGAACGTGAGATCTGCAAGCTCTACAGGGATTTTCCCAGATAGCTGGTTTGATGACAGGTCTAGTGATTCAAGCATTTTTAGCTTCCCAATTGATTTTGGAATTGGTCCCTCAAGGGCATTGTGTGACAGATTGAGAACATAGAGGGCGCTAAGATTTCCGACCATATCTGGGATCACTCCGTGAAATCTATTTGAAGAGAAATCAATAGATGTGTAGACTCTGAGAATTTTCACAAGCTTCATCTCCATTCCTTTGATGGTTAGTGTCACAGTTTCCTGATAGTACGTAAAATGGATGTGATTGCGTCCTGAATCAATATAGTCATCTCCAACAATCATTCCTTTCCAATTCGATAAGCATTCTGCATTCAATTCACCAGTAAAATTGTTGGAGGCTATATCTATGATCTGGAGATTTTGCCAGCTATGACACTGAAAATTTCCATAAAATCTGTTGGAGCGCAATACTAGGACTCTAAGACTGGATGAGTTCTTCAACATGAAGGGGAAACTATCAACAAGTCTGTTATTTCCGACATTCAGGACCTCCAACAAGTTACAGTTCACCAGCGACCTTGGCAGCTTTCCTTGTAAGGTATTCTCATTGAGGTCTAAGGTTCTTATAGCACAGCCGATTGGAAATGAATCTGGTATAACACCATCGAGTCTATTATTCCCTAGATTCAGCACCGCAAGGGTTGTACTATTTTCCAATAGACATCGTGGTATTGTTCCACTCAAGGCATTGTTAGAGAAATCAAGAATTCGAGGGAAGAAGGCATTGCATATGGATTTAGGAATTCTTCCAGTGAGGTTATTATTTGCAACTGAGAAAAAGTACACAAGAGCAAGAGAATTACCAATATCTAGTGGGATGGAATTGCTGAAACTATTGCTCGAGTAGTCCACATAGATGGAAGAAGGAGGAGGAATTGGAAGGTCACCCTGTAGCCTGTTGGAATGCAAGTCAAAGATTACAAGATTGCCGGAAATATTGTAAGGCTTCTTTAGGTACTCCAGCAGATTGCAGGAAAGATTCAGGTGAGAGGGAAATCCATAACCAATTTCCCAAATCCAATTTGGTATTGGCCCTTGAATTTGGTTGTCTGAAAGGTCTAACATCAACATCTTTGACAGGATTTTAAGATCAGGAAACTTTTTCAACCGACAAGAAACTAGTTTCAATATTCTCAAATGTGGAAAAGTGAATGATGTCGAATTGCTGCTACTTGTATCAATTGTCAAGTTACTGTTAGAAAGATCTAGTGTAGTAAGGTGACTGAGCATCCCAATCAGCTCAAATGGCAATGTCTCACTAAAGAAGTTGGAAGAAAGTGAGAGGACCTTAAGCCTCTCAATTCCAAATATGGACTTGGGAATTGATCCATTCAGATGGTTGTTGCTCACATCAATTATATCCAGTAGAGAGGAGGATGCATTGCGAAATTCGTTGAGTTGGCCAACAAATTGATTGCTGTAAAGAAAAAGCTTCTGCAACGAGGGTAGCTCAAAGATGTATGCAGGAAGGATCCCGTTCAGTAAGTTGTTCCCTAAATGCATGTAGACAAGCTCTGAGAGTCCTTCAAAATGAGTTGGAGAGAGGAGACCAGTTAGACTATTATACGAGAGGTCTAAGTAGGTGAGTTTCTTGGACTGTCGAAAATATGGGATAGAACCAGTGAAGTTGTTCGAGGAGAAACTTAAATAAACAAGATTTGTAAGGTTTTCCATTGAGGAAGGCGTTGGTCCGCTGAAATTGCAATTCGAGAGCTCTAACTTGGACAAGTTCTGAAGGTTCGAAATGGACTCTGGTAATAAACCAGAAAATTTGGTGTAGCTTAGTGATATCGTCCTCAAAGATCCGTTTCTAGGAAAATTTGGAATTCTGCCACTAAGCATCTCATTATTTGACAAATCCAAAATCTCTAGAGCTTGTCCCTGAAAGATCGTTTCAGGAAATGCTCCCTGCAGATTACAAGAGCTGAGGGACAAGGTAGTCAAGTTGGAGAAATTGGCAAAATATTCAGGAACTGTAGTAGAGAGATTGTTCTGGTCTAGATAGATGACTGAAAGAAATTGAAGGTTGGAAAGTGAATCATCAATAGGGCCTGAAATTTGACAAGCACGCAAGCTCAAGACGGTCAAGTTAGGTAAATATGACGATAAAGATTGACACCACTCACTCCTCTGAGCATAAAGATCAGCGCCATCAAGGTAAAGCTCTCTAAGCTCTGTTAGGTTCTCAATAAAATGTCTCAAATCAGGACTCTCAAATTTAAGTGGCTGGAGAAGAGTTGAGAGATCAAGAGTAACTAGCCTTGTTAATCTTGATAACGCCATAGGAATTTGCCCGAAAAACCCAGCATTCGATAAATTCAGGTACTTCAAGTTTGTGAGGTTGTCTATACCAACTGGTATACCAACGTCAAACCTGTTGTAAGCCAAATTTAGCTTCTCAAGATACTGAAGACTGAAAAGAGCACTTGAATTCTCAACTCCACTAGAAATTGACTCATTATCCAGTTCCAAGGCAATCACATGACCAAAAAGGTCACATATCACCCCATCCCACTTGCAACAGTCACTTGTGTTGTGGTTCCAGCGTGCCAACTTGGTTGACAAACTAGAGTGGAATTGGAGGCTGCCCCTTAACTGCAGAAGCAATGATTTCTGATCATCAAGGCATTGAGAGGAAACCAAGACAATCTCATTAGTTGATAAGATTTGCAACAAGGGTATCAAGAAAATCCATAGAAAATGTAGTGCTCTCATTTTCATGCAACTTGTACTGGTGTGTAGTAGGAGGAAATTGATAAGGAGAAAGTGGTTGCACAGAAGCAGAGAAATGGTCAAAAGGAATATAAGAACTCTACGCGTTTGTGTGCATTATGGCATTTGTACAGATTGCATTAATTCTTCCTACCTGTTCGAATTTATGAGTGAGGGGTTTCTGTGCTGCGCTAGGACTGGGACTGGGACTAGGACTGGTGTTGGCTATATTTCCATTTTACGCAAAAATTACTGTTTCTTCTTTTTCATTCTGTTGTTAAAATTTCCATATCTAAATTTATTAATCCAATACGGACAAGAATATGTATGAACCACAGAGAAGAAATAAACTATTGAAAGGTTTTTGCCTTGTGCGATGTCTTTTGAAGAACAAACTATGAGCTGCACAATAATGAGCTGCACAATAGAGTCAAAATTATGAAGAAAAAAAAACTGAGGAAAGGGTAAAAAATTCCCTTAAATTATGTGAAATTGCACAATAATGTCCTCTGATAATAGTTTGGTCCAAAAATGTCATATTGTTAATAGTTTGGCTAAAAAAAGCGTCTATTATTAACATGACAGAGACATTTAACCGCAGGGCATTTTTGAAAAATACACTTTAGCTCATTCTCTACACTATAAATACCCCCTAAACCTTCACTATTTCTCACAAATTATCTATAATCTCATCTTATTCTCTCTTCTAAGTTATACTACAATTATATAATCTCTCTAATTTATTATTGTGCTATTGGAGTTTGAGAATTTTTTTTGAAGCAAATTTCAAGCTTCAAGTTTCATCTTTCAATTTTTTGCTTATGGTTATATACGTTTGTTTTTACGCAGACGTTTGGTACATAATTCGTTCCATCTCTCTATTTATTTAATTTATGTATTTTATTTTTGGATTATATTTATTTTTCTTACTTTTCATAGTTTATTTAGTTTTAATATGAAATTCGGTAAAAAAAGTGTAACAAAGCTTTTGGGTAAGATCTTAATTTTTTTTTGAAAAAATAGTAAAGAATCCAGTTCTAGTAAGGGTGGTACTAAATCTAATTAAGAATTGTTTAGAACTAGAATTAACAGGGAATAATTTATGCATGTCAATGAAGATGCTTCAAATTTTAATAATAATACTCAAATAGATCATGAATCCTTAGAAAGAGCATTTGGTAATTTTGATGAAGAAATAGATGAAGAAGTAGAATTAGAAAACGAAGATTTAGATGAAACACCTACTAGTCCCGCTACTGAAGCTTTTTTTCAGGGTCAAGATGACCTCTCCCCTTCACATCCTACCAGGGTTAAGCCCAAGGTTGAACGTGCTAAAACTTCTGTTGTATGACAATTTCTTGATCAAAATAAAGACAAAACTAAAGCTATTTGCAAAAAATGTAAAAAAATGATGAATCATAAAACTATGGGTAATGAAGGTAGGATAGGGACATTAGCTAAACATTTCAGGAGATGTCAAAAGAATGCATTTTGAAAGCTAAGCCTATAGTCGATGCTAAAAATATGGTCTTTCCATTCTCGCTGCATCGGTAGGAGTAGGAGGTTCTAACATGGTTCAAACACAGTTAAACCCTTTTAATGTCTCTGGCCTAGTACACAATGCATACATAGTAGAGAAAGAGATCGTGAAGAAATAACTATAATGATTGTTGTTACCGGCTTGCTTTTTAATTTTGCTGAAAATCTCGATTTTATTTATTATATTCAACAAACGTATAATCCGATTTTTGAAGATTTTTCAAGAAACGCAATTAAAAAAGTTATTTTGAATTTCAAGCTCAACATTGTCATTATCTTCATCTTTTATTTGTCTATTATGATGGTAGGGTGTCTATCACTTCTTATATGGGTCGTAGTGTTAATGGTAATGATTATTTCACTGTTACTGTCTATTGAATTGATGATAATTGAAACATGCAAAACATAATTATAGGCTATATAATTTGTGAATAGAAAAAAATCGGTAGTTATATAGCTGCTACTTTAGGAGATATTTTAGATTTTATCGGCTTTGTGATAAAGTAATGAGTATCATCTTAGATAATGCTTCTAATAATACAAGTGTTGTTGATTATCTAAAACCTAGACTTTACCCAATTAATAATGATGTTTTTCATATTAGGTGTGTTGTACATATATATAATTTGATTGTAAGAGATGGTATAAGTATGTAGGAAAATAATTGTATTAAAATTGAAATTGCTTGTTATTGAATTTTAAAATTCAAAAAATTTCTAGACTTCGTGAATTTAATCAATGTTGTAAATAATGTAATCTTCCATATATAAAAGTTTCAAAATAAGTGGCTACTAAATAAAATTATTTATATGAAATGCTTGATGTTGCTTATATTTATCGATTGCCTATATAAATAGTTTTTAATGCTCATAATTATGATCCAAATTTAAGAATTAGTAAACTGATTGAAAAAAAGTAAAGGAACTTATAGACTTTTTTTTTATCTAGCTACAAATGTTATATCTGTTTTGTATTATCCAATTATTTCTTTAGTCTTACCAAATATTTATACTATTTCTTCTCAGTTTGCTAAATGAAAAAAAAATTAAAAAATTTAGAGAGCTAATTGAAGCAACATTGATAAATTCAATCTTTTTTTTTCTAATCCTCAAATTTATCTAACAACATGTTTATTCAATCCAACCTGCAAAGAAAAAGGTGCAACAAAAAAGATTGAAAAAATTAATCAAAATTTAGAAATTCAACTTCATGAACAACCAACTGTGGGAATATGTAAAATAGCGTAAGGGATGAAGCTAATAAAATCGTATGACTTGTGTAGTGCCTTTGAATTAAATAAAGTACATAATGAACCTAAAAGTTTTAGGCCTAGAACAGATAATATTAATGATATGTTGGATGAGTATCTTGGTCTTGGTTCTTCTGAAAGGAATGATTTTGATGAATATCTTAATTAGGAATTGAAAAGTATTAGGGATGCACAAGGCCAATCTCAACTTTTAGAATGGTGGAGTACCCGCAACAACACATTTCAAAAACTTCGTAGGGTGATTTGGAATGTGCTAGCTATTGAAGCATCAATAGTAGCTTCAGAGGGCGCTTTCAGCGTGATAATATTTCAAATTAGAGATTACAGGTATTTATTAGCAAAAAACAGATTAGAGATATCGGTGTTGTTTAGAGATTGGATCAATGTCGAACGAAGAAATTATGGGCTACCAAAATTAATTCCCAAATACAAAGAGGCTTTAGCTTCAATAATTGGATGTAATAGTGATGACGACATGAACTCAATGGAGGAACAAGCACAACAACTTTCGGAGAACGTCTCCAAAGATATGATAGAAAAGTTAAGACTGGACTATTTTAGAAAATTGTGGATATTAGTATGATAGTTGAGGCCTAGTTCATTAGGTGCTCTTCTAATATTTATAGTACAAATTTGTATCATTTATTTTATATAAGTAAATTTATTGGCTATTCCCCTTGATTTTCATTAATTATTGTCTTCTATTTAATACAAGTCTATTTATATATTTTAATTTTCAAGACTTTAAGAAACTTATAATTTTCACAACTTTAATAAAAAAAATTCTTACTTAACTAACTTACTTCATATTTCAAGTTTAAATTTTAAAATTAAATAGCCTAACTTTTTAAATTTTAAAATTTATAAACTAACTTTTTAAACTTTAAAATTTATAAACTAACTTTTTAAATTTTAAAATGTTCTTGTAAGTTATATTTTATTTTATTTTTTAAAAAACTTTAAAAAACTATATGAATAAGTTATAGTTTGAAATTCAAGTTATAATTTAAATAAACATTAAATAATTTTTTTAAAAAATCCTTTTAGACCCTATTTCGTTTCGTTACTCGTCCCGAGTCTGTCCCATTTATTAGTGGGATGAGACAAAATTGCTAGAAATTACCGATAACACCGATACCGGTAAGATTTGGTCCGCCAGCCATTACCAGCTCAGGCATTACCGATTCGTCTCGATTCCGATAATTACCAATCCGGCGACCCGATATCGAATTCGATGCCATCCTTACATCTAAGTGCCATCTAAAGTTTATAAGGAAAGTGTGAAGGAGCTGAAACAATAGTTTGTTGTCACTCATCTAACTCCTAAGAGTAGTATAATATTTTTTTAACAAGGGTAGTATAGCATTGCCATTCTGCTTTCACTATAAAAAGTAAAATTTTAAATGATGAAACTTAATTGAATAGTTGCGCATTAAAAGCCACATGAGAAACGTTACTTGTAATGACCGGGTCCGTCGTTACGGGTGAACCATTCATGCCAATTCTTAGAGTTTGAAATTCTGGGCTAGGCTAGTCTCGGTCAGTTTTGGAGCGAGGTATGGTCTAGGGAAATCTGGGTAAGGATTGGGTTAAATGTCTTGATTTGAGCTAGTTTTCCATTTAGCTAAGACATAAAGGAGTCCAGGGGAATTTTCGGAATCAAATTCGGGTAAGTAGAACTCCCAGAATCGAGGTTGACGTGAAGGAGTTATTCCAGAATATTGAAAAAATAAGTGTGTTGTAAAAGGACCAATTTTGGGGACTTTATGACTTTTTGTCCCATGTCAACCATCATAGTGGTTGACACTCCGCCTTAGCGACCTCCGTCGTAGTGGAGAAAATACCGCTACAACAAAAGTCAACGTCGGTCAGCCTCCAACATAGCGGTCGACTCTGCTATGGAAGTACCGCTATAGCGGAGCGGACCAGACCGCTATAGCAGAGCGCGATGGAATTTAATGCAGAAACTTCCCCAAAACAGTTCAGTTTTTCTTCAAAACATTTTGGGAGAAGAAGGGGGCGATTTTGGGCAATTTCCATCCGTTTTTCACCATTTTTCATCCTAAAGGTAAGGATTCTACTCTCCAAACTCCGTAATATCTTTCCTACGCTATAGAATTGCTAGGGGTGGACTTGGAGAAAGGTTTGGGATAACCTAGGATTTTAGAATTCGGGTAAAAAGGGGAATTCTAGGGTGCTAGAGTTCTTGGGTATTGTTTATAGTTAATGAGTAATGATCACCAAGCTTAAATTCTCTAAATGTGTCGGTATAAATAATAATCTTAGGCGAATTAATGGCGGGAAAGCCCATAAAGGGTTGGGATGATCATGGTTTGGCCTGGGGATTAGGATTTTGTATAATCCGGGTAATTTAGGCTAATTAATTAACTATAATGTTTATGTGTTTGTTTCTAGACCAAGAATAAGCAAGGGTTCCTGAAAAAGGGAAAGCTCCGACACTGTAGAGCTTGATTATTCGAGGTAGGTGATGGTTATTGATTCCTGTATGCGTTGTATGTTTGTGTACCTTTGTCTAAGTATTTATATGGTTTGCATTGCTTAGGGAATGATTTAGGAATGTCCAAAAGTCCTATTTTCAGTCTTGCGAAATGAACTAGGTGTTATTGCTTATTGGTTTACAAGTATTGATTGTTCATTGTTTGTGACTGTGGATTTATATGACATTCAGTTGGCTCGGGTACCACGCCTGATACGGGTATACTAACGGTTGGCTCAAGTACCACACCTTGTATGGGATATACTAATGGTTGGCTCGGGTACCATGCCTGGTAAGAGAAATATTGACTGGTTAGCTCGGGTACCACGCCTGGTACGAGTTTACTTTATTGTATTGTTGCATTTTTACTAATAGTTCCCTGTGTGGACCGGGTTGTGTTTATGATTTGTGATTGTGCATATGGTCCTTGAGAGGCCGGGTTATCATCATATTGATTTGTGAGTTGGTCTTGGTGTAGACCGGGTTGTATGTTTGACACTTAGGTATTATCTAGAGGAGATCCAGGGTAGGTCCGGGATATGCAATGCGGTCTAATTATTGTTTATTGTAGATTGTTGATCATAGCTGTGAAAGTGGATTACATGTGGGGATAAGCTAGGGAGAGACTTCTAGTCTAGAATTACCTATTAGTTTGTTTACATATTTCCTGTACTATTACTTGACTTTTGTACTGTTCATATACTGTTTATTTGGAATTGGCTGATGATCCTACCAGTACACAGTGGTTGTGTACTGATACTGCACTTGCATTTCTCTTGTGAGTACAGGAAATCTTCCGACGGTTGACGCACGACCTCACCTGTAATCCTGACACTTCAAGACATCAAGGGTGAGCTGTTCGATCGAGCTACCTTGGTTTCTTTCTTATTGGTTGTAGCCCACTTGTTTCGGGCTTAGACTATTGCTTATTTTGGGGTTGCATCCTCGTACTCTATATTTGGTAGCGTTTTGGTACGATGACCTTCATGTCCTAGGGGATTTTTTCGCAGGTTATTTAATATAGTTGATTTGATTTTGGTTAATTATCGCTAGTTTATTTTCTTGCACACTCATTTTAAGCGGTTAGACTATGCTAAGGGTCAAGTTCTATTGGTTCGCTCATTCGGGGGTTAGATGGGTGCCACTCTTGGTGGTCTGGGTCGTGCAAAGATGGTATCAGAGTCCTAGGTTCATTGATCTCATCGTACCAAAACAGCTCTAGTACAGTCTTGCGGAACGGTACAGAGACGTCTGTACTTCTCTGAGGAAGGCTATAGGACTTTAGGAAAAATATCTCTTCTTTCTTCCTTCGTGCTGTAACTTGATTCCAATTGGTATTTGGTGATACAAATTGGTATTCGATTCTTTTCCACTCTTCTGTCCGCAGATGGTTAACACCAGGAACAATGGAGCTAGAGTGGCGATCCCAGCAGTGGGTCGGGCTGTCAGAGGTAGGGGCAGGGGTAGGGACAGAGGTCGAGGTAGAGCCACACCCGCTAGGGGTGGAGCTGAAGTTGCTGCAGGAACGCGAGAAGCAACCCCTCCCCCCCTCAGGAATAGGTTGTCAAAGATGTGGAAGTTGTTGTGAAGGATGATGGGGCGTAAGCAGAGGCAACACCGACTGGAGGTGCAGGCCTTCCCTCTATGACGCCCGAAGCATTTCAGCAGGCTTGGAACTTCTTGAGTGGTTTGGTTGGTGCCGGAGCCACCCCCGTGAGTGTTGCAAATCAGGCTCTGGGCACTCAGCTAGTAGCTACTATGACTCCTAGGATGGATGCAGCTTCAGGCACCGGTGATTTCTTCGGGCCAATGCTAGGTCCGGTAATGACAGGAAGTGAACATGAGATGCTGACCAAGTTTCTCAAGCTGAAACCTCCCACATTTCAGGGTACTGATAGGGAAGATGCTTATGAGTTCATATTGGATTTCTATGAGAGGCTGCACAATCTGGAGATTGTGCAACAACATGGGGTTGAGTTCGTCACATTTCAGTTTCAGGGTGATGCCAAGCAGTGGTGGAGATCTCATGTGGAATGTCGATCATCTATTTTGCCCCCACTGACTTGGGAAAAGTTTCACGCTCTTTTCTTAGAGAAGTATGTACCCCGTACTCTAAGACATAGGAAAAATGATGAGTTCTTGAATTTAGAACATGTAAGCATGTCGGTCTCTGCTTATGAGGCTAAGTTTCACGCTTTGCCTCATTTTTCTACACAGTTATTGGGTTCCGAGGAGGAGCGGGTTCGATCATTTGTAAAGGGTTTGAATACTGAGCTTTAGGTATTGTCTGTGCAAATGACTTCATCAGGGAAAGGCTTCAATGAAGTGGCAGATTATGTAAAGAAACTTGAGGGATCAAGCAAGCGAGGCAGGCTAAAGTTTTATCCAAGAAGCCTCGGAATGAGGGAAATTATAGTGGCTCATACTCCAGGGGCCAGAATCAGCAGATATACTCAGCCCATCCTATTCAGTCAACTCTGCCAGCTGCTACAGACGGTCGTTCGGGAGCTAATCAGTAGTTTTCAGCTCCTAGAGGCCAGGGAGCTTCCTATACTCTGCCAGCAGGCCTACACTTGATCGTGGTTGTTTCCATTGTGGTGATTTGGGCCTTTTTAAGAGGGAGTGCCCTCACAGGCAGACTGGTAATCAGGTTCAACAACAGTCTAAGGCTATGGTCTCGGCAGGTAGATATAGTCATGCTAGAGGTCGTCTACAAAGTGGGCGAGGTAACTTTCAGGGAGGCTAGGGAGACAGAGGAAACGGCGGCGCGGGTAGGGGTGTGGCTCACCCAGCCAAGAAAGTTGCTCGGATTGATGATCGGGCTCACTGTTACACATTTCTAGGAAGGTCCGAGGCTGAGGCATCAGACACAGTGATCACAGGTACTATTCTTGTTTGTGATGGGATGGCTTCGGTACTTTTTGACTCAGGTTCTACATATTCATATGTGTCTGTGAAATTTGCTATGGGTCTGGATTTGACTTGTGATATCCTTGATTACCCTATCCATATTTCTACCCCAGTTAGAGAGTCGGTGATTGTGACTCATGTTTATCGTAATTATTCTATTGTGTTTGTGGGGTTGCATACTGGGGTAGACTTGGTAATTCTGGATATGGTAGACTTCGACGTCATTTTGGGCATGACCTGGTTATCCCCTTATCATGATGTGTTGAATTGTAACACCAAGTCTATGGCTCTAGAAATTCTGAGTAAGGATAGGCTAGAGTGGAAAGTAGTGTACAGGGCCAAGCCGATCAAGGTGATATCGTTTGTTCAGGCTAGAAAGCTAGTGGGGAAGGGGTGTCTAGGATTTTTGGCTCATCTCCGGGATGATAGTGTGGAGTCCCCATCTATTGAGTCAGTTTCAATTGTTTCATAGTTGCGAGAGGTATTTCCAGCAGATTTTCCTGGTATGCCTCCGGACAGGGATATCAATTTCTGTATTGACTTAGAGCCGGGCACTCGCCCAATTTCTATCCCTCCTTATCCTATGGCTCCGACAGAGTTAAGGGAGCTTAAGTCTCAGCTTCAGGAACTCCTAGATAAGGGATTTATCCGTCCCAGTGCTTCGCCTTGGGGTGCTCCAGTCTTGTTTGTGAAAAAAAAGGATAGTAGTATGCGGATGTGCATAGATTACAAGCAATTGAACAAGGTCACCATCCGGAATAAGTACCCTTTACCCCGTATTGATGATCTTTTTGACCAGTTACAGGGTGCATCTGTGTTTTCAAAAATTGACTTGAGGTCGGGATATCATCAGTTAAAGATTAGGCCTGAGGACATTCCTAAGACTGCTTTTCGGACTCGGTATAGACATTACGAGTTCTTAGTGATGCCATTTGGGTTGACCAATGCACCAGCAACATTCATGAGTTTGATGAATGGGGTATTTAAACCTTACTTGGATTTGTTCGTCATCATTTTTATTGATGATATTTTGATCTACTCCAAGAGTAGGGAGGAGCATGCTGAACATGTCCGTATAGTGTTGGACATTTTGAGATGTCAAAAGCTTTATGCAAAGTTCCCCAAGTGTGAGTTTGGTTGACTTCGGTCGCATTTTTGGGGAATATAGTGTCAGAACAGGGGGTGATGGTAGATCCCCAGAAGATTGAGGCAGTCAAGAGTTAGGTCTGGCCTAGCTCGGTGACTGAGGTGAGAAGTTTTGTGGGACTTGCAAGCTACTATCGTAGGTTCGTCAAAGATTTTGCATCTATTGCTACTCACCTGACAAGGTTGACACAGAAAGACATACCGTTTGTGTGGTCCAACAAGTGTGCGGAGAGCTTCCAAAAGCTCAAGACACTTCTGACCGCGACTCCTATTTTGTCTTTGCCGGTTGAAGGTAAGGACTTTATTGTTTATTGTGACGCTTCACATTCTTGTTTGAGTGCTGTGATGATGCAGGATATGAATGTGATAGCCTATGCTTCTAGAAAGTTGAAGGTGCATGAGAGAAACTATCCGACTCACGATTTGGAGTTGGCAGTGGCGGTGTTTGCACTCAAGATTTGGAGACACTATCTTTATGGAGTCAAGTGTGAGGTGTTCACCGACCATCGCAGTCTGCAACATGTCTTCACTCAGAAAGACTTAAAACTATGGCAGAGAAGGTGGATGGAGTTGTTAAAGGACTATAATGTGACCATTCAGTACCATCCGAGTAAGGTTAATGTGGTGGCAGACACATTGAACCAGAAAACAGTTAGCATTGGCAGTTTGGCTTGTTTAGGGGTGTCCAAACGACCACTTGTTAAGGAGATTCAGGCATTGTAATCTAAGTTCATACACTTGGGTATTTCAGAACAAGGTGGGGTATTGTCCAATATTGAGGTCAAATCCACTTTCATAGAGGAGATAAAGGCCAAACAGTTTCAGGATTCACAGTTGAGCAGGCTTCGGAGCAAGGCAATATTTAGAGAGTCCGAGGATGCCACATTGGATTCTGGTAGTGTGTTAAATTTTAGAGGAAGGGTTTGTGTTCCTGGGGTTGATGACATGATTCAGAAGGTGTTGGCAGAGGCTCATGGTTCGCGGTATTCGATTCATCCGGGTATAACCAAGATGTACAGAAATTTGAGGCAACTTTATTGGTGGCCTCGAATGAAAAGGGACATAGCGGATTTTGTGTCCAAGTGTCATAATTGTCAGCAGGTCAAGTATGAACACCAAAAGCCTGCAGGACTACTTCAAAGAATGTCAATTCCAGAGTAGGAGTGGGAATGGATAGCCATGGATTTTATGGTGGGTCTCCCCAAGACTTTGGGGAAGTATGACTCTATTTGGGTCATTGTTGACAGGCTGACCAAGTCAGCTCACTTCATTCTGGTCAGGGTGGATTACAATTCACAGCAATTGGCTAATATCTACGTGAAAGAGGTTGTGAGATTGCATGGGGTGCCACTGTCCACTATTTTATACAGAGGTACGCAGTTTACCTCCAAGTTTTGGGGTAAGTTGCATGAGGAGTTGGGCACTCAGCTCACCTTTAGTACAACCTTCCATCCTCAGATTAATGGTCAGTCAGAGAGGATGATTCAGGTATTGGAGGACATGCTGAGAGCATGTGTGATTGACTTCGAGGGTCATTGAGACCAGTTTCTACCATTGTGTGAGTTCTCATACAACAATAGCTGCCACTCTAGTATCGACATGACACCGTTCGAGACTCTGTATGTGAGGAGTTTTAGGTCACCTATAGGGTGGTTTGAGGAAGGCGAGGTAAAGCCTTTGGGCGTAGACTTGGTAAGAGAAGCACAAAAAAGGTAAGAGGCATTCAAACCAAGTTGCTAGCTGCCCAAAGCAGGCAGAAGGAATATGGGGATCACAAGGTAAGGGACATGGAATTTCAAATTGGTGAGCAGGTATTGTTGAAAGTGTCACCAATGAAGGGAGTTATGCATTTTGGTAAGATGGGCAAGCTCATCCCTCGGTTCATCGGACAGTTTGAAGTTCTTGAGATCGTAGGGCCAGTGGCTTATAGATTAGCACTGCCGCCTAGTCTGTTAGGTGTCCATCCGACATTCCATGTATCCATGCTGAAGCAATACCATGGGGATGAGGACTACATCATCAAGTGGGATGAGGTGTTATTTGATAAGGATCTTCGCTATGAAGAAGAATTAGTTTTGATTCTTGACCGGGATGTTTGGAAATTGAGGACAAAGGTGATCAGTATGGTAAAGGTTCAATGGAAATATCATTCGGTTGAGAAAGCCACTTAGGAAACCGAGAAGGACATGCGGGACAAGTACCCTCACCTGTTTGAGGATACAGGTACTACTCTTTTTGCTCTTTACTTTTCGTATTTTTGGGTTTGATCATTCGGGGATGAACAATGGGTAAATTAGTATCTGTTATAGTGATCGGGTTCGTCATTACGGGTGAACCATTCATGATAATTCTTAGAGTTAGAAAACTCCGAGTTTGGGAGTTTAAAATTCTGGGCTAGGCTAGTCTCGATTGATTTTGTAGCGAGGTATGGTTTAGGGTAATACGGGTAAGGATTGGGTTAAACGTCTTGATTTGAGATAGTTTTCCATTTATCCATGACATAAAGGAGTCTGGGGGACTTTTCGGAATTGAATTCGGGTAAGTAGAACTCCCGGAATCGAGGTTGACGTGAAGTGGTTATTCCGGAATGTCAAAAAAATAAGAGTATTGTAAAATGGACAAATTTTGAGGACTTTAAAACTTTATGTCCCGTGTCAACCATCATAGAGGTTGACACTCTTCCATAGCAACCTCCACCGTAGTAGAGAAAATACCGCTACAGCGGAAGTCAACATCGGTCAGCCTCCGCCATAGCGGTCGACTCTGCTATGGCGGTACCACTATAGCGGAGCAGACTACTATAGCAGAGCGCGATGGGATTTGATGTAGAAAATTCCCCAAAACAGTTCAGATTTTCTTCAAAATGTTTTGGGAGAAGAAGGGGGTTATTTTGGGTGATTTCCATCCATTTTCACCATATTTTGTCCTAAAGGTAAGGATTCTACTCCCCAAACTCCGTAATGTCTTTCCTATGCTACAAAATTATTGGGGTGGACTTAGAGAAAGGTTTAGGATAACCTAGGATTGTAGAATCAAGGGAAAAAGGGGAATTCTAGGATGCTAGAGTTCTTGGGTATTGTTTATAGTTAATGAGTAATGATCACCAAGCTTAAATTCTCTAAATGTATCGGTATAAATGAGAATTTTAGGCGAATTAATGGCGGGAAAGCCCAGAAAGGGTTGGGATGATCATGGTTTGGCCTGGGGATTAGGATTTTGTATAATTTCAGTAATTTAAGCCAGTTAATTAACTATAGTATTTATGTGTTTGTTTCTAGACCAAGAACAAGAAAGGGATCCTGACAAAGGGAAAGCTCCGGCACTGTAGAGCTTGATTATTCGAGGTAGGTGATGCTTATTGATTCCTGTATGCATTGTATATTTGTATACCCTTATCTAATTATTTGTATGGTGTGCATTGCTTAGAGAATGATTTAGGAATGTGCAAAAGTCATGTTTTCAGTCTTGTGAAATGAACTAGGTGTTATTGCTTGTAGGTTTACAAGTGCTGATTGTTCGTTGTTTGTGACTGTGAATTTATGTGACATTCGATTGGCTCGGGTACCACGCCTGTTATGGGTATACTAATGGTTGGCTCGGGTACCACGCCTGGTATGGGATATACTAACGGTTGGCTCAGGTACCATGCTTGGTACGGGAAATACTGACTGGTTGGCTAGGATACCACGCCTGGTACAGGTTTACTTTATTGTATTGTTGCATTTTTACTAATGGTTCCCTGAGTGGACCGGGTTGTGTTTATGATTTTTGATTGTGCATATGGTCCTTGAGTGGCCGGGTTATCATCATATTGATTTATAAGTTGGTCTTGGTGTAGACCGAGTTATATGTTTGACACTTAGGTGTTGTCTAGAGGGGATCCAGGGTGAGTCTGGAATATGCAATACGGTATAATTATTGTTTATTGTGGATTTTTGATCATAGCTGTGAAAATGGATTACATGTGGGGATAAGCTAGGGAGAGACTTGTAGTCTAGAATTACCTGTTGGCTTGTTTACATGTTTCCTGTACTATTACTTGACTTTTGTACTGTTCATATACTATTTATTTGGAACTGGTTGATGATCCCACCAGTACACGGTGGTTGTGTACTGATACTGCACTTGCGTTTCTCTTGTGAGTACATGAAATCTTCTGGCGGTTGACGCACGACCTCACCTGTAGTCCTGACACTTCAAGACATCAAGGGTGAGCTGTTCGATCGAGCTGCCTTGGTTTCTTTCTTATTGGTTGTAGCCCACTTGTTTCGGGCTTAGACTATTGCTTATTTTAGAGTTACATCCCCGTACTCTAGATTTGGTAGCATTTTGGTACGATGACCTTCAGGTCCTAGGGGATTTTTCCGCAGGTTATTTATTATAGTTGGTTTGATTTTGGTTAATTATCGCTAGTTTTTTTTTTGCACACTGGTTTTAAGCTGTTAGGCTATGCTAAGGGTCGAGTTCTATTGGTTCGCTCATCCGGGGATTGGGTGAGTGCCACTCGCGGCAGTCTGGGTCGTGACATTACTTGAGTAATAATACAATAGAATAGCTTGTCCCTGAAAGAGCTAGATATAATAATCAACATGAAATTCTTCTTTATCACGTAAGATGCTAGAAAGAATACATGCTAATAATTCTTTCAATCATTATCCAATAATCATTTGTTACAATGAAAATATTGAGTAAGTTAAAGAGAGTAAAAGAATATTATGGTTGAAGCTATTGAGAAAGATTATTATAATGATACAATTTACATTTAAAGTTTACACCAAGGCAGTGAGAAACAACTGATAAAGGACACTGAAGTTTGTTAACAATGTCGTTTGGAGTATTGCTTTAGAAAAGATAATTTGAAGCGTCATATTATGAAGCAATGTTTAACAATTGTTTCAACTGAATCCCTCTTAAGAAGTAAGGATTGAGACACAGAAGGAAAACCAAGAGTTCTATGGTGTCATTAGGATTATTAAGAGGGTAAGCACCAACCATCATCACATATAATTGACTCTTCAAGTCCAAACATATTCCACCTTCACATTCAAATAATAACATATATTTTGATGTTTAAGCTAACAGATTATTGCATTAATTGAAGTTTTCTTCCATAGATCATTATCATATCTTTTCATAGTACTTTTTTCTTGATAAGACTTCTGGTACAATATAGGTTGGAGTTCTTACTGCCATGGGTGGATCAAGGATAAAGTCACTCTTTAGGCCCCCAAGAGTCAAAAACTCCCCAAAACTTTGTTTTTATTATATAACTAGTTATCCTACATTTTTATATAGCTCTGTATAGAAATAGTCAATATCTTATTATATATAACTTGGAAATGGTTCTTTTAAATTAATAAAATATTATTTATTTGTTGCAATACAATACATTGGTTCTTGTTGTGAAAAATATTATTCAGAAATACCCCACTTTATCTCATTCAACTTTGAATTATTTTATCCCATCTCTCAAGTGGGATAAATTAATTATGAGATGATAATCCCAGGACAATAAGAAGGGTCTTATGTTACCATTTTTGGTGGTAAAGAAGATGTTCTTGTTCTTCCCACAAACAACCTCTAAGACTGGATGAGTTTTTCAACATGAAGGGGAAACTATCAACAAGTCTGTTATTTTCGACATTCAGGACCTCCAACAGTCATAGTTCACCAGCAACCTTGGCGGCTTTCCTTGTAAGGTATTCTCATTGAGGTCTAAGGTTCTTAGAGCACAGCCGATTGGAAATTAATCTGGTATAACACCATTGAATGTATTGTTCCTAAGATTCAGCACCCTGAGAGTTGTACTATTTCCCAATAGACATTGTGGTATTATTTCACTCAAGGCATTATTAGAGAAATCAGGAATTCGAGGGAAGAAGGCATTGCATATGGATTCAGGTGTCCTTCCAGTGGGCCTATTATTTGCAACTTAAGAAAAGCATACAAGAGCAAGAGAATTACCAATATCTAGTGGGATGGAATTGTTGAAATTATTGCTTGATCAATCCAAATATAGGATGGACAAAAAAGGTTAAATTGGTAGTTCACCCTTTAGCTTGTAGGAATGCAAGTCAAGGATTACAAGAGTGCTCGAAACATTGTAGGTGGTTCCAGGTACTCCAGTTGATTGCAGGAAAGATTCAGGTAATGGAGAACTCCATCACCAATATCCAGTATCCAATTTGGTATTGTCTCATAAATTTGGTTGTCTGAAAGGTCTAAGACTGTCATCATGGACTGACTTTTGAGATCAGGAAACTTTTGCAACTAACAAGAAGTTAGTCCCAATTTGATTACTTGTGGAGAAGTGAATGAGGTTGAATTTCTGCTACTTTTATCAATTTTCAAGTTATTGTAAGAAAGGTATAGTGTTGTAAAGAATTCAGAGTTCTATTATTGAGAAGAAGAAGATCGCCATAAATAAAGAGAGCAGTTGGAAAATGTCAGATATTTTGATATTGAATAATCAATGTAATATTTTACAAGCTATAATATATAGAGAGATTGCACCGACTCTACTCTATCTGCCAATCACTAAGCTACATGTGGACTACTACTCTAACTAACTAACTACAAATAGTTATAACTGCTACTCTCTGTTAGTACTAAGAAAACAACTCAGCAGTTCACTCAAGTGATCCTATTATCCTTATCTTCAATACTGCTCCTCAAACTAGGTGGACTGAAGACATTCAGAAATCCTTGTTTGGACATTAAGAACTCATGTTGTAGTCTTCCCAAGGTCTTAGTCTTGTTTCTCTTTGGTGGGAACATGGATGGTCTTGATAAGTCCTTGTTGCACTCTTTCCCTGATGAAATGACAATTGATTTTTATGTGTTTGGTGCGTTCATGGAACACTAGATTGATAGGAATTTGGATTGCTATTTTACTATCACAGAAAACAGAAACTGGTTGTTCAAGCTCAATGCCCAATTCCTTGCACATATTATTCACCCACATAATCTCACCAATAAGACATGATAGACTCATGTACTCTGTTCTCCAGAACTCCTTGAGATTGTTGCCTGTTTCTTAGATTTCCAAGAGATGAGAGAGTTGCCCAGCTTTAATAAGTACCCAGTGACAGATCTTCTAGTATTGGGGAAGGTTGCCCAATCAGCATCACAAAATCCTGTGAGTTTCATGTCCTTTTGGAAGACATAGGGAACCCCGATCCTGGCTGATGTTTGATATATCTAAGAACCCTTAAAGCAGCCTTCCAATGCTGAACCTTAGGCTTCTACAAGAATTGACTAAGTGACTGCGCAGTGTAGGCAATATCAGGCCTGGTAATGGTCAAATACAACAGCTTCCCAATCATCCTTTGGTACTGATGAATATCCTGAAACAACTCCTCCTCACCATATTGATCATGATCAAATGAGGTGAGTTTCATATTACATTCCAAAGGTGTTAGTGCCATATTTCCACCTCTTATACCATCCTCAGCAAGCAACTCCATGGCGTACTTTTGTTGGTTCAAGATGATTCCCTTCTTGGATCTACTAAATTCAATCCCAAGAAAGAATCTAAATTCTCCCAAGTCTTTGATTTTAAAGAAACTATGCAAAATGTCCTTTGTCTCCTGAATGAGTTTTACATTATTACCAGTGATGAGAAGATCATCTACATACACTAAGATGATAACAAGACTAGATCTTTATTTCTTAGTAAATAAAGAGTAATCCAAATGACTCTGTATGTAGCTAGTTCTTAATAAAGCTTTTGTTAATTTGAAGTTCCACTGTCTTGATGCTTGTTTAAGTCAAAAAAGAGACTTAACAAGCTTGCACACTATTAGTTATTTCCCTTCAACATGTAACCCTTTTGGTATCTCCATAAACACTTCTTCAGATAGGTCTCCGTGCAGAAAAGCATTGTATACATCCATTTGGTAGATGCACTAATTTTGCGCAGCTGCTAAGGCAATGACAGTTCTTACTATCACCTTCTTCACCACTGGTGAAAAAGTCTCCTGGTAGTCAATTCCTGCAGTTTGATTATATCCTTTGGCCACTATCCTAGCTTTGATCTTTCAATTTCACCATCCACCTTGAATTTGATCTTAAATACCTATTTGCATCCTATCACAGGCTTTCCAGTAGGTGGTCTAACTAGCTCCCATGTACCATTGTCTGCAAGTTCCTGTAGTTCCTGTTGCATTGCTGCTACCCACTTCTTATCATGTATGGCCTCTTCATAGGATTTAGGTTCAACTGGTACTGAGAACTTGCTCAATAAAGCTTTGTATGATGGTTGGATATGTTGATATGAGACAAAGGAATGCTCCTCCTGCTGTTTTGGCTTCCTAGCAGTAGAAACATAATCTAAGTGCCATGCTAGAGTCACCACAGTTCTCTTAGATCTCCTTGACTCAGTGGGTACAGGAATATCGAGAGCACTGGTAGTTGGAACATTTGCAGGCTCAACTAAGGTTTGAGGATCATGAGTTTCAAATGTTTCTCGGCTACAACTATATCATCTCCTAGTGGTAATTCATGGTCAACGCCATCTGGAATCTCACCAACATTTTTTGCTTGACTTACTGCAGGGTAAGTAGTTATTTGTGAATCAGGAAAGGCAAAATAAAGATTAGTTGGTGGTAGCTGTGTGGTTGGGAATAATGACAAATACATTCTTGCATCATTTTGAAAGAAAATATTTCCTTTTTGAACACCACATCCCTTCTCACCATCAACCTTTTATCACTGATATTATATAGTAGATATCCCTTCTGAGTTAAAGAATATCCCATCATGACACATGTAGTTTCTCTAGGGAAAAACTTGTCATTTTTAACAAGATTGGTTACATAGCACAAGCAACCAATTGTCCTGAGATGATCAAGTTTAGATTTCTACTTGTGTAACACTTCATGAGGTGACTTACCTTGAAGCAGAAGAGTTGGTAGTCTAATTATCAAATAAGTTGCAAACATAACACATTCTCCCTAAAATCTCATAGGAATGCCTCCTTGAAACCTGATTACCCTTGCTACATAGAAGATATGTCTATGTTTTCTTTCCACCATTCCATTCTATTGTGGAGTGTGTGGACAACTACTTTCATGTATTATTCCCAAGGAATCAAATAGCCCTTTACATTCTTTATTAAAAAAACTCACTCCCATTGTATGATATGAGTATCTTTACTGAATAATCAAACTGAGCTTTCACCATCAATAGAAAATGCTTCAAAATTGTTATAACATCTGATTTCAGCTTAAGAAAATACAACCACGTAATTCTTGAACAATCATCAACTAGATTCAGAAAGTATCTATCACCTTGATGAGTAGTTGTTCTATAAGGGCCCATACATCCATATGCACTAAATCAAACACTATGGTACTTCTATTAACATATAATGGAAATACCAGCCTTGTCTGTTTTGCCAAAGAACAAACAATACATTTATTACTAACACAATTAATTTCCCTATCCTTAGCTAATGACAATCTCTTGAAGACATTATGTGAAGGATTCCCAAGCCTCCTATGCCACAACATTGTCTCATCAGCTTTATTGGTCTCCACATGCATTAGCTTTGATGTGTCCATGCCATTACTACCTTTATTTACAGAAGACTTATTCAACAAGATGTACAAACCTCCTGATTCTTTACCAATCCCTCTGACTCTCCCAGTTGAGAGGTTCTGGAATACATAAAACTCATGGAAAAAGTTTACTAGAACACTTCAATTGTCTAGTTATCAGAAACACTTGTCATTCCCCGAGGATAGCCCTTAGATGTAACACGGGACCTAGGATCACAAGTGACCCCAAGCTAACCCTAAATCTGGTATATCACAAGCATTCTAAAATAACTCTAAACAAGCGGAAGCATATAATCTAAAAAGAATTCAACTGAGAATATCTGAACAAATAACTGCTGAAAAGCAGAACAACCCAAATCAACTAAGTCTGACTCTATGTCTGAAAGCCTCTAATACTGATAAGCTGCTGGGACAAGCCCCCAACTAACACTATACTACTGAAAATAGGGACAAACTGACTAACTCAAAAAGCATATAAAGATATGTCCTCGAATAATGAGGACTCACCACTGACTGATGCTGAGGTGGCACCGACATGAACTAATCACACAGCTGATGCTGAGAACCTGAACCTGCATCATGATAGGATGCAACACATAGAGTATGCGTCAGTACTTCGAATGTACTAAGCATGAGGGATATGCAAAGCTGACTGAATATGTAAACATGCTAAAATACTGATAAACTATAGTACATAGGCCCAAAATATAGTCATGCATAAAAGAACTAAAATGCAAGAATAATCTAAGACATACTAAAACTGAGAATAAACATAAACTGAGGGCCTGAGGTACTGTACTAAAACTAATACTGTGGGAGAGTTTATTAATCGACATAAACCACGTGAGCTAAACATGGAGTCTGATGTATCGCCTCATCGAGAGGACCCAATATACCTTGCCAGGGTATAAAGGCATGGCTGATGTGATCACTAGTTCTGAGGCCCAACTGAGGGGCTAAATAACCTATGGTGGCATGTAGTTGTAGGATTTTAGGGTACGCTGAACCCCAATCCAACTCGATGCTAAATATTACTCCCAATCTGAACACTAATAGCTCATTTAAAACTCGGGTTCTGAACTTTTGAGATAGAACTAAACTGGTCTGAAATCACCAATTTTTTGAAAAGCTGTAGTAAACTGAAGCTGGTTAATTTCTGCTCTTTAAACTCAACTAGTAGTCTAAGCTTGGATTTTCAAGAAAACTAATTCATCAGGAAATACTACAGTTTAAGGCTAAATTCTTGATTTCCTCAAAACCTTGTAAAAATCCATGCAGTTCAATAACATCAGTATATACTTCATTAAAATAGGATGAAAATCATGTAATGAACATAAGAATGATTTTCCATAATAATCTGCATAAGAGGGTAAGAACCCTAGTTTCTAAAATCAAGAAGATTTACTGAAAAAGCCCGAGGTTTTGAGCATAAGGGCGAACTAAACCCTTACTGAATACCCACATACCTGGTAGAAGATGATTCCTGAATTGGGGACGGAGTTCTAAAGCCTTAGAGGAGAAAACCCTAAGCTAGAGAGTGTTTTATCCCTTTTTCTAAACTTGAATCGATAGAATGAGAGGAAAATAGACTAAGTCTGATTAAAACCTCTCAAATTATACCCAAAATGACTTAGTTTAGGATTTGAAAGGAGTGGGGAAACGACTGGAATACCCTTGATTTAGGTGAAAAGTTACAGAAATTTTCTGTCGGATGGGCTACCCGACGGGCGTCGGACCTGCGATGGCCCATCTGAGCTGGTCATTAAAGGGGATCTGGCTGGGTCGGGTTGTTGGTCTATTCCAACGATGAGAGTCGACGGCCCGTGGTGTCTTCCACACCCGTCACCCTTGGCCGTCAAACTAGAAATGTGGCTTAAATCCAGTGGAGGTTTCCCGCGATGGGTCCCACATCTTGTCAAACTTTTAACGCCCATGGTGACTGCCCGTTAAGGCTGAGCTTGGTTGTGGATGCTCCCACGGCCGGACTCATAGGCTATCGTGCCTGGCATGGCCCATGGCATGTGCCCATGGTGCTTGGAAATTACAGAAATTTCTGAGATTTTTCTGAAATTCTAAGTCTAAACGCTGTTTAGAATTTTGGGGTGTTACAACACTGATAGCAAGTCATACTAAAAATCAGGAACCACCAGTACATTTATTAATGTATTGTCACGATCTAAAATTGGGCCGTGATGACACCTACTAAACCCCCTAGTAGGAAAGCCAACTCAAGAGATGCGAAAGTATAATAAAATATTAAATAAGGAAAGCGAAAGATAAAACATACAAGATAGGGGTCAATAATATAGATACATACCAACATTACTAAATATACAAAAATAAAAAGTGACTGAAAGACGAACATATACAAGAACCAACCCCGGACCTACTGTCACCGATACAAAAGCATCTAAAGTATGGAATAAAGCTATACAACAAGCATTGTTCATTCAAAATACAATATATAGATAAAAGAGTAGATGAAAAGCAGTAAAAGTCTCTAAACACTGGGAGCACACCACGATCCGAATAGCAGCTGTCCACGAACAAAAGGATGATTGCTGAGGGTGGCTCGTACTAAGTATTGTATCAGAAAAAGATGCAGAAGTGTAGTATGAGTACCAAAACATGGGGTACTCAGTAGGCATTAAAGACCGACCAAGCTGAGAAAGATAAAATATAATATAAGATATAGGAAAATAAACTAGCTATCGGGATCCACCTAAATCTAGTTATCAATAGAAAATGAAACAATCTAAGCTGACAGTGAAGATAATAATAATAATAATAAAGGCAAAATATCACTCCAAGTACACATAAGTAAATGCAATGCGTCGTGAGATGATATGATGCAGAATGTGCCCAATGCAGAAATATAAAATCCAGTATTTGGTTCCCCAGGTGCCTGTAATTTAACCTCGGACTCATCAGTATATGCATAAAAGTAAAACCCGGATCGGGCTACCTAAAATCTTACCTCGGACTCATCAATAAAAAATAAATGGAGAAAAGGTCTGAAAATGTCCCTTGGACTGGCATAAAAAGGTGGTACTTTCCTTTTTCCCTCCAAAACCAGTGATGAAAGATGAAATAATTCCTTTGGAATCCGAAAACCATAGTAAAAGTAGAAAATCTCAAGTTTAAACTGAAATCTCGTATTTTCTTTCGTTTCTGTACAACTAGCCATGTAAATGCAAGTATGAGCGTATGATTGCCAATCTCAGAGAATATAACACACATATATAGAAAACAGGGTAAAACACCCTCCAAACAAGACAACTGACCTGGAACTCCGTCCGATCCATGCTATGGCCTCGGGCCCACACTTACACAATGAACAATAGTAAATTTATGGAAAACGAAACTAAAAAGCACAAAATAACCAGAAAAGCCTATGCTATCACACAAACCTCATCAAGCTTCTTCTAAGGATTCTAGTCTATCAGTATGAGGATACAACACCCTAAACTAAGGATAACCAGCATACTTCTAGTCTACAGTCCCGAAAATGACCAAATATATGGAAACAAAATTTAAGCCTAATTCAAGCCTAAAACTTACCCTAACATTCAAGTAAATTATAAAATATAAAATCTAACTAAGCCAGGTCTAAAAGAAATAAACCATAACCTACCTCAGAGTCGAACTGCAAGCACAAACTATCAATAGTGTGCCTTCTCCTTCTGGATATCCTCAAACACTGCCACACTATCATAAACATAATTTGTATGTCAAGGCATGAAAATTGACACCCATATTGCTATATGGAATTTTAGGCCATAAATTAGGTCGGAAATCGACCCTCGAGGCCTGTTCAACAAAACAAAAATTAAAAAAACACAATTATATTTGCAGCGGGATTTTAAATCCTTATCTAAAATTTGAGCGCAAACGGGACTCATTTCAGGGTCCAAAATAGCCCTGAAAGCTCACTTGATCAAGAAGGATTTAACAAGAGAATTCTATGGAATTAAAAAGAAAATTCATTAAAGAAATAACGAGAAAAGAGCGGGGGAAAATAACAAACTTACCGAAATTTTTTTGGTGTTGAACAACCACCTTAGAACCAGCCTTTGAACTCAACTTTAATGGAGGGATTCAGAAATTTTGAGGAGAGAATAAAGTTTGAACTTATATAAATTCCATGCATTGGCCGTCGCGGATACGGGCATGCCACCGCATATGTGAGCTAGTGTAGGCGGCTTGGACCATGCGTACATGAAGAACAGAGAGAGGCGAGGCCAGGTGACCCTTTATCACGTATGTGATGGGGCCACCACGTAGGCAGCCAACCCCTTGTGTACGCGAAAGGTTGGGTTCTGTGGTACTAGTTGCAGCAAAACCAACAACTTTCAACAACTCAAAATGCCTCAGATGGACTCTCAGGATTCATTTGGGGTCCTGCATATACAAACGAACTGTATTACCCTAACAAAAATGACATTCCGAACTCAACAAAATTGATGAAATTCTCAACGGAGATCATTTCGATGAAAAGTAGGCCCTACGCCCAAAAACCAACCTTTAGCCAAAAATAACCTGATAGCCCAAAACAATTCTGGAAGCCTCGAGACCTAAACCAAAGGTCCTACTAGCCCACAGTCAACATTCCGGAGCTAACAACACTGACGGAATTTCCATCCAAGTCTGTCTTCTTCAAATATTGACCAAAGTAAATTCTTCTAGCTTTAAAAGTTTCAAAATAGGGAAATAAGCTTAAAACACAAATGAACTGCATGGGAACCAAACCGTCAACCCCGACAAGTCATAAATGACCTGTAGCCACTGTGGGGAAGCTCAAAACACAGAAAAAGCATGGAAATAAGGAAAATGACCTAGAGGGTCATTACAACATCCACAACTAAAAGAACTTTCATCCTTAAAAGTTAAAGAAAGGAAGGTACCTGAAGGCTTGAAAAGGCGAGGATAACGGGTCCACATGTCGTTCTTGGTCTCCCAAGTAGCCTCCTCAATAGGACAATGCCTCCACTGAACCTTAATTGACAGAATCCCCTTGGACCTCAACTTCCTAACCGGCTTGTCCAAAATAGCAATCGACTCTTCCTCAAAAGCTAGAGACTCATCCAATTGAATCGAGTCCCACTGAAGCACATGAGACTCATCTGGAACATAATGCTGCAGCATAGAAACATGGAAAACAGGGTGAACACTTGAAAGAGTAAGAGACAAGGCCAACTCATATTATACCTTCCCAATGCGACGAAGGATATCAAAAGGCCTAATAAACCTAGGACTGAGACTGAGCTTGCCCTTCTTCTCGAACCTCATCACGCCCTTCTTGGGCAACACCTAAAGGAACACACAGTCACTAACCATAAACTCTAACTCTCGAACCCTTCGGTCAGCATAACTCTTCTGCCTACTCTGGGCAGTACGAAGCCTCTCCTGAATGACCCAAACTCGATCCATAGAATCATAAAGCAAGTCAGTACCCCCACAGTCTAACCTTAAAGGCATCAAACTAACCCACCGAAGATCTGCACCGCCTACTATACAAAGCCTCAAACGAAACTATCTGGATACTGGAATGATAACTATTATAATACGCAAACTCTACCAAGGCTAAGAATTGGTCCCACTAACCTCCAAAATCAATAACACAAGCCTGCAAGATATCCTACAGAACCTGAATAGTATGCTCCAACTGACCATCAGTCTGCAGGTGAAAAGCAGTGCTAAGCTCAACTTGGGTACCTAACTCTCTCTGAATAGACCTCCAAAAACACAAAGTAAAGTGATTACCACGGTCAGAAATAATAGAAATCGACACCCCATGCAAATGGACAATCTCAAAAATATAGATCTGAGCCAACCTCTTGGAACTGTATGAAGTTTGAACTGGAAGAAAGTGAGCCAACTTTGTCAACCTATCCACAATGACCCAAATAACATCAAATCTCTGAAAAGTGTATGGCAAGCCTACCATGAAGTCTATAGCTATCCGCTCCCATTTCCACTCCAGAATGGGTAGCTTCTGAGTCAAACCACCTAGCCTCTGGTGCTCGTACTTCACATACTGACAACTCAAGCACCTAGACATAAAATCTGTGATATACCTCTTCATCCCACACCACCAGTAATGTTGTCTCAAGTCACAATACATCTTAGCTTCCCCGGAATGAATGGAATACCTAGAACAATGATCCTCCTCCAAGATCAACCTGAACAGATAACCAACTCAAGGAACACATATACGACCTTCAATCCTCAGAATACCCTCTGAATCTAAGGTCGCCTTCATTGCCTTACCGCTCAATACCTTATCAAGAATGATCCTCAACCTTGCATCATCAAACTGCTGCACCTAATTCTGCTTTAACAAGAAAGATCCGGTTTCAATGTAAGCAAGAAGATGGCCCAACTTAGAGATATCAAGTCTAACCAACCTGTTAGCCAAGGACTGGATGTACAAAGCTAGAGGTCACTCCTCCGCTACCAAAAATGCCAAGCTACCCATACTTACTACCTTCTGGCTTAAGGCATCCGATACCATATTTGCCTTACTCGGGTGATAAAGAATGGATATATCATAGTCTTTCAGTAACTCCAACCACCTACGTGGTCTCAAATTTAGATCCTTCTGACTGAAGATGTACTAAAGACTACGATGGTCAGTAAAGGTCTCACAATGGACACCATACAAATAATGCCTCAAAATTTTCAGCGCGAAGACTACCACCGCTAACTTCAAGTCATGAGTGGGTAGTTTCTCTCGTGAACCTTTAGCTGTTTGGATGCATAAGCAATAACTTAGCCCTTTTGCATCAATACACAACCCAAACCAACTCCGAAAGCATCACAGTAAACACTAAACCCCTGGCCCTTAACCGAAAGAGTAAGAATCAGAGATGAAGTCAATAAGGCCTTGAACTTCAGAAAGCTCGCCTCACACTCATCAGACCACTGGAAAGGGACATTTTTCTGAGTCAATCTAGTCAATGATCTGCTATAGAAGAAAACCCCTCCACAAACTATCCATAGTAACCTACCAACTCGATGAAACTGTGAACATCGGTAGGAGAAGTAGGTCTAGCCCAATCACGAACTGCTACAATCTTTGCCAGATCCACCATAATTCCATCCTTGGAAACCACGTACCCCAAGAATGCTACAAACTCAAGCTAAAACTTACACATAGTGAATTTAGCATACAAGTGCTGATCTTGCAAGGTCTGAAGTACAACCCTCAAATGATGCTTATGCTCCTCTCTACTCCTCGAATATACCAAGATGTCATCGGTGAACATAATAATGAAGGAATCCATGTAGGCTCTGAACACACGGTTCATCAACTCCATAAATGTTGCTGTGGCATTGGCCAACACAAAAGATATGGCTAGGAACTCATAATGGCCATATCAAGTCCTAAATGTAGACTTTGAGATGTCCGCCGCCCTGATCCTCAATAGATGATAACCAGACCTCAAGTCTATCTTAGAAAACATTGCTTTAGCCTGTAGCTGGTCAAACAGATCATCAATACGCGATATCGGATACCTATTCTTATTGTCACCTTATTAAATTGCATATAGTCAATACACATATGCATGGACCTATCCTTCTTCTTCACAAATAAAATAGGAGCACATGGGAGACACACTAGGCCTGATGAACCCACTACTCAACAAATTTTAGAGCTGATCCTTATGCTCCCTTAACTCGATAGGTGCCATCCAATATGGCAGAATAGAAATGGGTTGAGTGCCCAACTCAATATAATACCAAAGTCAATATCATGATAAAAAAAAAGACCTAATAAATCAGAAAGAAACACATCTAAATACTAGAAAACCATGGGACCAAACTCAAGTGAAGGTGTAGTGGCACTAGTATCACGTACGTAAGCAAGATAGGCTAAGCACCCCTTTCCAACCATCCGCTGGGTTCTCAGTAAATATATAACTCCCCTCGGTATATAACTATCAACACCCATCTATACTATTGGAGGGATACCATGCATCCATAGAGTAACAGTTTTAGCAAAGAAATCCAAGACAATATGGTAGGGAGACAACCAATCCATGCCTAAAATCATATCAAAGTCGACCATATCTAGCACAACTAAGTCTACCCATGTGTCATACCCTAGGATAGTCACTATACAAGATCGATATACATGATCCACTACTAAGGAATCTCCTACTGGGGTAGCTACATGCATAGGCACAAGTAATAACTCACAAGCAGACTACAGACCAGTAGCATAATAGGCAAATACATAGGAGAATGTAGACCCCAAATCAAACAAAGCAGAAGCCGACTGATGATAAATAAAGATCATACATGTGATGACAACATCTGAAGCCTTAGCCTATAGATGTACAGAAATGCATACATGTGATTCCTACCACCACGAGCACCTGCTCTACATGACTGAGGACCATCTCTGGTACCTTGTGGACTACCCCAACTCCCCTGTGCACTGCCTCTGGCCAGTGGCATTGGAGCCCTGGGGCCTGAACCTGCAGATCATATCGCTTGCAGTGAAGAAGTGAAGGACACTCCCTCTCAAAGTGGCCCAACTTGCCACACTAATAACAACCCCGACCAACTATACCATATTGCGATGACCCAGCTAAATCAGAATGACCACCACGACCTGTGAACCTGGAATAAGCACCTTGCAAAGTATGAATAGTATCCTTACTACTTTAACCCTCAGTAATCTGTAATACTGCCTGAATAGGTCGGCTCAGCTAGAAGCACTGCTGGTGTTGACTTCTACTAAGAGGCCTCTACCTCGAGATGATGGACCTTGTAACTACTCTGGTGGTGAGGCCCCTTATCTCTGCCCTTGTAGGCCTCACAAAGTATGCTCTCAATAGTATGGGAATGATCCACCACCTCCAAGAAGGACTAGTCTGAAGCTACCGTACCCTCTGTAGCCAAATGGAGCTGTAAGGTCAAACCTTGAACAAAGCAATGCACCCTCTCGTGCTTGGTGGGCATAATCTTTGTGGCATGCCTAGCCAACTCATGGAAATGGACCTCATACTCTGAGATAGACATGGATCCCTTCTCAAACCTAGTGAACTCATCCATCAACTGCTCTCTCAAGCTACATGGTACATACTTCTCCAAGAAGGGTGCGGAGAACTGAGCCCAAGTAAGCAGAGGTGACCCGGCTGGTCTACAAGCTATATAAGACCTCCACTACTGTTTTGTTGGACCATCCAACTGAAACACGGTGTAATCTGCTCTATGTGACTTAACCAACCCGAGTTTATGCAACCTCTCCTGATAACTAGTCAGAAACTCATGCATATCCTCTCTTGGAGCACCAAAAAATCTCAGGGAACCCAATCGCAGAAATCTACCAAATATCTTCAGCTCTTTAGAAGACATAACAAGCCTAACTAAAATAGGAAGAATAACTATAGGAACCTAAAATACCTCTAATCGAGGAGCCATGGTAGCAGTCTATGCTATTGAACCCTGTGCCACTGCCTGGGCTGAAGTCTAAGCCTTCTCTCTGATTTGAGAACCAACCAGAGTATCAGGCAAAACTGTAAGCTGTGACATGCCTTTCAGAAACCCAAGCAGACGAACCAATGTATCCTGTAGTATCGATGTAGCTACAAGACCTGTCAGATAATATGCTGGCCCCACACCCTCCAACTCATAATGCATATCCTCGATCTCAATATCTGGCTTTGGCGATAATAGCCTAGTTTGGGCCTGAGTTGGTATCATAGCATGTCCCCTACCTTGACCTCTGGGCTGACCTCTACCCCATACCCTAGCTAGGGATTTAATTGTAAATGTAGGGGCCTCATCCTTACCTACCATTGATCTCATCTGAACTATCTGTGAAAGAGTAAAACAACTGATATTTCAAACTTGATAGAGTCAAGAACGCATGATAAGGAATCAAACAAAATGGAATCGTTCCTAGGAATGCCCTATAGCCTCCCGCAGATAGGATACACACATCATCGTATCGATCCACGAGACTCTACTAAATACTTTGCTTTTGTACTGGCAAGACCAGTGAACCTAGAGTTATGATACCACTCTATCACGATCCAAAATTAGGTCGTGATGGCGCCTACTACACACCTTAGTAGGCAAGACAACCCAAGAGATGCAGAAAACAATAAAACATTAAATAAGGAAATCAAAAGAGAAAACATACAAGATAGGGGTCAATAGTACAGATACATATCAACAATACTAAATATACAAAAATAACCCTAAAATGACTGAAAGATGAACATATACAAAGACCAACCCCGGACCTGGTGTAACTGGTACAAGAGCATCTAAAATACAGAATAAAGCTATATAGCAGGCATTGTCTATCCAAAATATAATATATAGACAAAAGCGTAGATGGAAAGCAGTAAAAGTCTTCAAATATCGGGAGCACACCACGATCCGAACAGTAGCTGGCCATGAATAAGAGGATGATCACTAAGGGTGGCTCGTATTAGGTGATGTATTAGAAAAATACAGAAGTATAGTATGAGTACCAAAATATGGTGTACTTAGTAGGGATCATAGGCCGACCGAGCTCATAAAGATAAAATATAATATAAGATATAGAAAATTAAATTAGCTACCGGGATCCATCTAAATCTAGTTATCAACTGAAAATGGAACAATCTAAGATGATGATGAATATAATAATAATAATAATAATAATAATAATAATAATAATAATAAAGGCAAAAGACCACTCCAAGTACACATAAGCAAATGCCATGCATCATGAGATGATATGATGCAGAATATGGCCAATACAAAAATAGAAAACCCAGTATCTAGTTCTCTGGGTGCTCGAAATTTAACCTCAAACTCATCAACATATGCATAAAAGTAAGACCCGAATATGTGCTCCTCGGGCCGCCCAAAATCATACCTCAAACTCATCAACAAAAAATAAATAGAGAAAAGGTCCGGAAACATTCCTCGGATTAACATATAAAGGTGGTACTTTCCTCTTTTTTCCCAAAACTAGCAGTGAAATATGAAATAATTCCTTTGGAATCCAAAAACCATAGTAAAAGTAGAAAATCTCAAGTTCAAATCTGTAATGACCCGTTCCGTCGTTACTGAAAATATTGCGATCAAGGCATGTGTTTCTCATTTATAATAAGCATCAGGATTAATTCTTTAGTATGAGAGTGCATTTGGTATGTACTAAGGTCATACAATACTCCTAGCACAAAGTTAAGTTGAAAGTTTTCTTACTGATTTAGTTTTGGGCTAAATTCAAACTAAGGTCAACTTTAAACTAGTATTCCTCCTATAAAATAAAGAGTTAGGGTCCCAACTCCCACTATATTAAAGATCTCTAAGTCCTATTTCCAACGCCACCAACCATTTGTTAATCTGCTTCTCGAGTAAAAAGTCATGACCATTTTACTGAAGACTATTCGTGCTGAAAAAGCTGAGGCCCCTGTAGCGAAAATTAGGCTGCTATAGCAGGGCTACTATAGCGGCCGATAGGCCACTTAAGCGGGATGAAGGGACAAGAAATAGGTTTTATAATTCCATTCTCTTCTCTTCAGTTAAAAATAGGCGAGGGTTGCTCCAAAAACCCTCTTAGTCTGCTCCAAAGCTGGGGACAATGGAGAGGAAGGATTCCTGCTCAAATGGGGTAAAACCTATGGGTTCCAGACCCACTTTCCATCAGGATTCACCTTCACGGAGCCAAAAGTTAGTGTTCAGACCTCGGCAGCAAATGCTTGGCATCCAGGTAGGCTAGGCTTAATTAAGTAGTTAGACTAGTTTCTAGTTGCATATTATTATTGTAGAATGCCGAGAGAATTCATGCTTAGGCCTTCGGGCATGGAGTCTGGAGGATTAATGTATGAGTTATTTGGTTGACTGAGGTTAAGTTATTGTGTCATGAATAATGTATTTACAATTCGTCTCTTATTCTTGATATTAGGATTCTACATCCTGAGGAGACTAGATTCTCGGGTGGGTTCGAGGTATCGATAATGTTTATGGGTGAATGAATTGCTAGGTTGTAGCGGGTTCTCGAAAGTGATTTAAAAAAGGGAAATGGGATGAACAAGAAGGGTATGGAGCCCTTAATATCAGGGGATGAAATCCCTAGAATGTGCTTACTTTTCAAAAAAGGGTTTAGAATTGATGTAAATGACTATATGTGTTTTGGTGGTAAACCGGAAAATTGCCTTTGGAAAGGTCATCAAGGTGGGATTATGAACCAGATTTATGGTGTAGGTGATGGTTGTTGTTTTACCAAATGCAATAAGTGTTCATGTAACTATCGCTTAGTATTGTATGTGCATTGCATAGTTAGGGAATGGACTTATGAATGTCTAAATATCCGGTTGTTAACCTTGTGAAATAAACCTGGCTTCGTTTCTTGTTTGTTTACTAGTGTGATTTTGTTCATTAATTGTTGATTGTTGGATTGTGTGTGACATTTGGTTGGATCGGGTACCATACCTGAAATAGTTATTTATCAGTTGGCTCGGGTACCATACCTGGTATAGGATACATATTGATTGGCTCGGGTACCACACCTAGTACAGGATACAGATTATTGGTTGGCTCGGGTACCATGCCTAGTATGGGTTATTCATTGGTTGGATCGGGTACCACGCCTTGTACGGGTTTACTTGTTGTTCAATACATATTGGTTCTTTGAGTGAACTGGGTTTATCTGTGATTGATGTTCTATACATGTTGGTTCCTTGAGTGAATTGGGTTTATTTGTTATTGATGTTCTTTGCATGTTAGTTCCTTGAGTGAACCGAATTTATCTGTTATTGATGTTCTTTACATGTTGGGGTTCCTGAGAGGGCCAGTATTTATTATTACTTAACATATATATTAGTCCTTGAGGGTCGTGTTGGTGTGCTTAAGTGATAAGGTGGTTTCTTTTATAAACTGGGGTGGTATTTTAAATTGCATAGATGATGAGGTGGTTTCTTTTATAAACTGGGGTGGTATTTTAAATTGCATAGATGATGTCCTAGGGATTCTTGGGAGGTCCGGGTGGTTTGCAAACTGTGACATAATTATATGTTGTCTGGTTACTCATATAGTGGGCATGACTTATAAGGTTGTTGAGTCCGGTTGTTGATTGAGGGTCTTATTGATAGTCATATGGACTTGGTGCTGTCATGTTGTCTAGTAATATTCTGGTAATGGCGTGCACTCGAATTTCCCATTTTTGACAACAGTGACAGGCCGGCTAGCGGTGATGTCTGGGCTAGTTGGGCACAAGACTAGAGATTTTGAGGCATACTGCTTAACGGGTCCAAGATGGGTGAGCTTGGAGGGACTAGGGTTCCTAGGGAGTCAGGTTTGACTGAGTTAGTAAAACAAGGCTAGTATTTAGTGAGTGCCTAAATCAACGGGATGTCAAGGGTAAGGAATCTTGGGGGTTGAATACACAGAACTCACAGGTAGTCCATTGTTTGGCTATGGGATAAGGGTGAAGGTGGTTGGCTTAGGATCTTAATTTAAGTCAGAGTGGTAAATCAAGGTTTTGTAGGTTGTCTCTCAACTGGCTAGCAGGGGTGGATAGTAGACCTGATTGTCGAGATTGGAACCACTGAGGTGCTTATAGGGGTTGGTAAGATGGGTGACATGGGAAGTCCTAGTGTTAAGTATGACTTGGAAAGTCCTAGTGTTAAGTGTGACTTGGGAAGTCCTAGTGTTAAGTATGACTTGGAAAGTCCTAGTGTTAAGTGTGACTTGGGAAGTCCCAGTGTTATGTCTGACTTGGGAAGTCCTAGTGTTATGTGTGACCATTTAGTTATGACCAGGATAGAATGGTGGAAGGTCTCCAAGGGGTGGAGTTGGCAGTGGAACAGGGTAGAAAGGCTTGGGATAGAACATATAGGTTCATAGATGTTATATCGTGGTAGTAAAGGTGGTTGATAAGGGACTGGATTTGGTAACTTCATATTGTATGTTTCTTTTGGATTTCTGCATGATATTATATTGTGGATTTGGTTCGACCGATGATGCCTACCAGTATGTGTTGTTTGTACTGATACTACTCTTGCTATACCTTTTTGGGTATAGTCTGGTTGCAGGATCAGTGATATTTCATAGGTACAGGACGATGCGATCTCCAACAGCTTTTACTCTTCGTTTCCATGGTGGAAGTTGTGTGTTATTTTTGTACTTGTATTTTTTTCCTTTAGAGCTCTTGTACCTGTTTAGACTAGTTCCTAGGGAGGGTTGTATTCAAGTTGTAAAAGGTTTCACTGTTCTAAATATTGTAAGAGTTTTCCAGTATTAAAAAGGCTATTTTCTCATGTTATATGCTTTTATTTATGCATTACCTGTTGGATCATGTGGTAAGGGTTCTCCTATCTAGGTGCTTAGAGTAGGTGCTCGCACGGCCCGGTAGTTGGGTCATGACAAAATCAAAAATCTCATATTTTTTTTGTTTTCATACCGCTAGCCATGTAAATGCAAGTATGAGCGTATGATTGCTAATCTCAGAGAATATAACACACATATATAGCAAATAAGGTAAAACACCCTCCAAACAAGACAACTGACCTGGAACTCCGTCCGATCCATGCTATGACATCAGGCCCACAATTACATAAGAAAAATAGTAAATTTATGAAAAATGGAACTAAAAAGCATAAAATAACCAGAAATGTCTATGCTATCATGCAAACCTCGTCAAGCCTATTCTAAGGATTCTAGTCTATCGGTACGAGGCTACATCACCCTTAACTAAGGATAAGTAGCATAATTTTAGTCTACGGTCCTGAAAATGGCCAAATATATAGAAACATGATTTAAGCCTAATTCTAGCCTAAAACTTACACTACTATTCAAGTAACTTATTAAATATAATATCTAACTAAGCCAGGTCTAAAAGAAATAAATCATAACCTACCTCGGGGCTGAACTGCAAGCACAAACTATCAATTGTGTGCCCTCTCCTTCTTAATAGCCTCGAAATGCTGCCATGCTATCATAAACATAATCTATATATCAAGTCATGAAAAATGACACCCATATTGCCATACAAAATTTTGGGCCAAAAATCTGGTCAGAAATTGACCCTCGAGGCTCGCATAAAGAAACAAAAATTAAAAAAATAATTATGTTTCCAGCGGGCTTTTAAACTCATGTCCAAACTTTGAGCACAAACAGGACTCATTTCGGGGCCCAAAATAGTCCCGAAAGCTAACTTGATCAAGAAGGTTTTAACAAGAGAATTCTATGAAATGAAGAAGAAAATTCGTAAAAGAAATGATTGGAAAAGAGCGGGGGAACATCACGAACTTACCAAGAATGTTTTGGTTGAACAACCACCTTAGAACAAGCCTTTGAGCTCAACTTTAATGGAGGAATTCGAAAATTTTGAGGAGAAAATGAAGTTTGAACTTATATAGCTGACAGGCGTTGACCTCCGTAGACGCGGGAAGGACACCGCGTATACGAGCCCGTGTAGGTGGCCTAGACCACGCGTATGCAAAGAACAAAGCGAGGCGGGTTCAGGTGACCCTTCATCGTATACGTGATGGGGCCACCGCATAGGCGGTCTCGCTTATGTGGCCTACCCCTCGCATACGCGAAGGGTTGGGTTCTGCAGTACTAGTTGCAACAAAACCAACAACTTTTAACAACTCAAAATGCCTCGGATAGACCCTCGAAATTCATTTGGGGTCCCGCATATGCAAATGAACTACGCTAACCTACCAAAAATGATATTCTGAACTCAACGGTATTGATAAAATTCTCAACAAAGATTGTTTCGACGAAAAGTGTGCCCCACACTAAAAAACCAACTTTAAGCCAAAAGTAACCTGATAGCCCAAAATGAGTTTGGAAGCCTCAGGTGTAATACCCCAGAACTTCCAAGCCCAGACTTAGCTCAGAAAAAAAAAACTAGAAAAAAATAAAAATTTCCAACTGTCAGTGGAACCACGAGTCACTTCCACGAGGCGTGGAATAGTCCATGAGTCATGGATTGGATTTGTGGAACAAGAATCAGAGAACTGCTTCTCTGAAGTTCATCCCACGACTTGAGTCAATGGACCATAGAAGTTTCCACGGACTGTAGATGTAATGACCCTTCCGGTCATTTCCACGTATAAGTTTTGAAGTCAAGCAAATCGACAAAAGATATCGTAAGACCCTTAACAAATTTTCTGAACTTTGGGTCAAATGTCTCGGGACTTTTCTCCCAATATATAAAGAGTTATAAGTCCCCCGAAATACCAAATCGAAGGTCTACGAGTCTAGTTTCCAACGCACAAAACCTCACGTCCAACCAATCTCGGAGTAAAGAGTTATGACTGTTTTACCGCTGACTGTCTGGCAGAAAACGGGTTGCGAACCGGGTCGCGAACCGGGTCGGGTTAAACTCGATTTAAGCCTCAATTTCACGTTTTAAAACGCCATTTCAGTTCCGAAACAGTGATAAAATATAAGGGAGTATCCCGAGAGAATTCTTGAGTATCGAAATCGTGCGTGTTTGAAAATATTTTATTTAAAAGTCGAAGGTGGTAGGAAGTTATATTATATTATTATTACCTTTGCAAATTATTTTAACGGAGATAGTAAATTTAGCTATGTTGAAAATTATTATTATAATATAGTAGGTTTTATTGAAAATGATTTTCTATCAATTATGGTATATTTAAAATATTATATTTATTTTACCACGAATTTATGCAATACCCGAATACTTACATAACGGGATAACATTATTCTCTTACTACTGCCACCTCCACTCCACGTGGAGATGGAGGGAGTGGCCAACAAATTCTCTATCTACGTGGTGTGATGCCAATTATGACATCTCTGCCTAACTTTGATTATTGTATAAATATTGTGAAACTTAGTAAGAAAGTGTAGTAACAAATTGTGAGATGTTGTACTATTATTGTTGCGCACTTTGAGAATATTTTCTGGAAGCAATATTTTTACATTGTGTTTAATTTCGGGAAGAAAATCAATTATCTACGTCAAGTTTTTCCATCCCAAATCCGATTCCGATTCCGATTCCGATTTAGTTTTAGATTTTCTTGGAGTGGTTCGAGCTTGGACATCGTTGTTCTAGCAGCTTGTCGTCGGACGACAGGTAGGTTACGGTTTATTTTCCCTAGACTCCGCATATATAGAATAAAATTTTATTAATGGGCATCCTTGGGTTGGTTTATTAGGTTGGTACCACAGACCTTGACCGCTTTATTCATGTCCGCCTACTTTTGTTCCTCCGTTGCTTGTAGTATTTGCCGATATATTTTATTTACCCTTGTGGTCCTGTGAGGCCTTGTTGACTCTGGAACATAGAAGGTGGGATTTTGGGAATGTCCGCGAGTCCCGGGCATAGTATTATCCTTCTAGGCTGCTTATGCTTGCTGAGTAGCTGTGGGCCTGTGCAGGGTCGATACGTTGATTGTGAGCTGCTGGGCAGCTATTGTGTGTGATCATACCATTTCCATGCATATAAAGAGGTTTTATCCATGTTTTACTATGGTTTTGGCTTCGGGTCTACTGGCACTGTTTTCTAAACCTTGCATGGCCCGGGGGGCCCGTTTTTAAATGTAAAATGATTTGGAAATGGTTGATTTGAACTTAATGAGTATTCTTGGGTAAAAGAAAGTAAAATTATGTTTATAAACACCAGTTTTACTACGTATACACTAGACTCGGCAGGGCGGAGTGCTAGTTGAGTTTTCTTGCTACTTGAGATGATTTTAGCCTCGGTCGGACCGAGCACCCTGAGATGACTTTTTACTGTTTAGAGACCCGGTTGATGCCCCGGGCACCCTTGGAGGGGTTTTTTGAGATATTTTCCTACTAACTACTTTAGTCCTGGCAGGGTCTTGGGCATTGGCATATTCGAGACTGGGTCCTATTCTGATAACTGTGAGTTTTAGTATGGGGTCTGGGACCTCCATGAGACCTTGCCATCCGGGCCAGGGGCTACGGGCTACGTGTGCCGGAGGAGGGGTATACGGTGGAGTAGAGGTATACGAGCAGTGTCCTTCCATGGAACCTACCTGCTGGGCCGGATCGGCGCCGGAGGAGGTACATACAGAGATACCATGGCACTTGAGATCTTCATGCATCATATCATTCATGGTTCGAGGTTCCACCCTTTTTTGTTGTTTGCTGATTGTACGCTCCGGTAGTATGGGATGCCGGAGGGTTTGTTTTCACTTGTTTGTGTTCCTCGGTTGTATGGGCGGCTGAGGGACTGTAGGTAGACTCTTTCTATTTACTTGTAGAATTATTTCCTATTATGGATATGTAGGAGATTGGTTACTGCTAGACTGTTAGTTTCTGGATTTGAAATTGGTATAACTAGTTGAGTTTGATTCATGTTTCTGAGCATGCCTATTATTACTCTTTCTCTCTTCTTCTTACACTGGGGGTTACCGGTATACCGTCCATTTCGTAAACTTATTTTATATACATTGTTATTGCAAGGACCCCAGGTGCGTTATTCCTTACTTTCACCTGTGCCTTTGGTGTGTATATTCTGCTTATTATCCTCACATGTGGTTCTGTTGATTTCCCTCTGGGCTAGTTCCTGTGTACCTTTCGTTGATTTCTGTGATTGCTTGCTTCTATTCTGTCTATTACTACGCTTTTATCTTATATGTGCCCAGTCGGCCTATGATACCTACTGGGTACCTTATGCTTCGCATTTGGTGCTCACCCCTACCCCCTGCATCTTTGGGTGCAGATCCTAGCGCGGGCCATCGCCGTTAGATCGCTGTGATTCGTGCTTGGAGGTCTGTTGAGGACTACTTCAGACTGAGGGTGAGCTCTTGGCGATCGGAGCTTAGCTTTAGTTTATCTTTTGCTTCATGTACTCTAATACCATTCAGAGACATCTGTATATATAGTTTTGGTTTATTTGCACTCCATGGATGTAGTTTGGCTCTATACTATGATACCAGGTCTTGGGGTTTGGTTTAGTTTCCGCATATGTATATATTTATATCCCTGTTATCTATTTTATTCGTCTTGTTCCCTTACTTGCTAGATAGTAGCCCATTACTAACTGTTCTGGGCTACGGGGATTGGTTCACCTACCGGGGGTTGTAGGTGCCATCATGACCGAGAAATTGGGTCGTGACAGTAGAACTCATCCGTGGAATCCTCCCAGCAGATGACTCCCAGAAAACACGATTGGGTTCGACAACCCGTGGAAGTTTCCATGAGTCGTGAGCCCAACTCGTGGAATCAGTTCCAGTGGCCCAGCTTTAAGTCTCCAGGAACCACGAGTGGGTTCCATGATTCTTGGAAGCTTCCACGATTCGTGAACCCAACTCGTGGAACCAAACTTAAGAGAGCCACAAATTTCAGCACAGGAACCACGAGTGGGTTCCACGAGTCGTGAACCCAACTCGTGGAAGTCATTCCAACAACTCATTTTCCTGCTCAGAAATCATGACAGGGTTCCACGAGCCGTGGAACTTTCCATGAGCCGTAGAACCCATTCGTGGAACCTGAGACGCGAATTTCCAACAGCTTTTAATTTAATTTCTCAAGGGTGTTTTAGACCTTTCCTTTATATTTTTGCTCCGACTATAAATAGTCTTAGACTTATTTTATTAAGTCTAATTACCCAAACAAGTCAGACTTTTCAAAAATTGATTCAAGTCAGAACAGAGTGTCTTCTCTAAAGTTCCAGGCCTAGGGTTCCGATTCTCTCCTCCAAGCTTCAACTCCAGATTCTTGCAGGAATTTTCATCCACCAGGTCTGTAGGAATTTAGTAAGGGCTCAGTCCGCCCTTATGCCCAAAAACCTCAGATCTTTTCAATGATTTTCATGAATACAGAACTAGGGTTCTTATCTTTTTACATATTGCTCCAAGAAATCATGTTTCATGAGTATATATATAATCTTGAATTATTTTAAATATCACATACTGATTATCTTGCATTTACTTAGATATTTATAAGATCTTTGGAAATCATGGACTTAACCCTAAAATATAGCATTTGCTTAAAGGTGTTATTTTTCTTCAAAAATTCAACCTAGCTTTTTAGCATGAGTTCTAGAAGTAGAAATTAGTCAGGTTTTAGTCTACTACAGTATTTCAGAAAAACAAAGATTTTTGACTAGTCTAGTCCTGGCCCAGAAACTCAGGATGCTAGTTTTGAATTGAGCTATATTTAGTTTGGCAGTAGTATTTAGCACCGAGTTGCACTAGGGTTCATCATACCCTTAAGGTCCCAGAACTACGTGAAAACATAGGATTATGAGTCCCCTCTGTTGGGCACCGAATTTAGTGATCACGCCACAGTCATGCCTTTATACCCTGGCAAGGTATATTGGGTCCTCTCGATGGGGCGTATACATCGGACTCCACGTTTAGCTCATATGGTTTATGTCAGTTAATAAGCTCTCCCACAGTATCAGGTTCAGTAATGTACCTTAGGCCCTCAGTTATATTTTTTAGCATGCTTTCATGATATTCCTGCATTTCAGCTGTTTTATGCACGATTATACATTTGGGCCTATGTACTATAGTTTAGTTCAGATTACAGCTTTCCAGTATTTTTAGCATGTTTATATATTCAGTTAGCTTTGCATATCCCTCATGCTCAGTACATTCAAAGTACTGACGCATACTCTATGCTGCATCCTATCATGACGCAAGCTCAGGTTCTCAGGTTCAGCCACGTGATTAGCTCTTACTGGTGCCACATCAACTTAGTCAGGGGTGATTCCTCATCCTCCGAGGACATTTTTATTATGCTTTTTTTTTGGTTTAGTCAGATATTGTTAGTTCCAGTAATTTGAAGTTAGCTGGGGACTTGTCCCAGCAGCTCATCAGTATTAGAGGTATTCAGACATAGAGTCAGTATTCAGTTGATTTGGGTTGTATGATTTGAACTCAGTCATTTCTTTTAGATATTATCAGATACATTCTTTTAGCTTTACTCATTTCTTAGTTATGCTTCCTCTTATTTTAGAATTATATTCAGCATGCTTTTGATATACCAGATTCAGGGTTAGCTTGGGGTTACTTGTGACCTTGAGGTTACTTGTGACCCTAGGTCCTGTGTTACATCTAGGGGCTAGCCTCAGGGCATGACAAACTTGGTATTAGAGCATCAGGTTCAAGAGTCCTAGGATGTCTAAAAGCCGCACTAAGTAGTGTGTCTCTCATGGGTGTGAAGCGCGCCATACTTATGAGGGAGGGACTGTGAAGTGTTCTAAGAAAAACTTCACTTATTTTGCTATTTTTATCATGCGATTGAGTGTGAATCAACTTCTCCCTTATAATCCATTGTTATGCATTTCAAATCATGCCTCATCGCAGAGCTAATGCACGCAATGCTAACACAGTTCCTCCATTCCTGGACCATGAGGTTACGAATGTAGAGTTTCGAAATGCGATTGATTTATTGGCTCAAAACGTTTCCAATCAGGCTAATCAGCAGGCCCCAATTCCTGCGAACCCCGCTGGTGGATCAGCTATAGCCAGGGTTTTTGATTTTATTCGTATGAATTTGCCAGAGTTTCTAGGGCCAAAGGTTGGTGAAGACCTACAAAATTTCATCGATGAGATAAAGAAGATTCTTGAGGTGATGCAAGTGACTGGTACTGATAGTGTTGAGTTAGCATCTTATCAACTCAAGGATGTGTCTCACATTTGGTACACACAGTGGAAGGACAACAAAGGTGTGAATGCAGCTCCTGTGATATGAGACTGTTTTACTGGAGCTTTTCTGGACAGGTGTTTCCTGAGATAGTTGAGGGAAGCTAGGGCCCAGGAGTTCATGAATTTAAGGCAGGGGTCTATGACAGTCCAGGAATATGGGCTGAAGTTCACTCAGCTCTCTAGATATGCTCCACACATGGTAGCCGATCTAAGGGCTCAGATGGGCAAGTTCTTGTTTGGAGTATCCGATCTAGTAAACACAGAGTGCAGAAATGCTATGTTATTGGGAGTTATGGATATCTCCAGACTGATGACCCATGCTCAGCAGGTTGAGGGGGATAAGCTCAGGGAAATGGCTAAGGACAACAAAAAGGCTAGGACAGGTAACTAGGAATAATCTCAGTAGAGGTCGGGCGGTAGGAGTCTCTCACAGTTTCAGTAGAGGTCCATAGCCCTAGTGTAGACATCAGCTAGTGCTCCATCTCCTACGCCTCAACATAACCATAAAAGATGAGCATCATTCTCTAAGTCTCAGGCCAATGTCTCAGGTAACCATACTTTCCCATCATGCCCAAAGTGCGGTAAGAACCATCCGGGTGAGTGTCTTACTGGCAGAGATGGGTATTTTGGTTGTGGTTTGCTCGGTCATAGGTTGAGGGACTGCCCCTCTGCCAGGCAAGGGCAGGGAGGTGACAAAGCTCAGTCTACTACTTTGGCAGCTCCAGTGGTTCGCCCCACTCAGCAGGGTGCCTCGGCTGTTATAGGTGGTGGCCAGTATCAAAATAGATTATATGCTCTTCAAACTCGACAGGACCAGGAGGATTCTCTCGATGTGGTCATGGGTACATTACAAGTCTTCCATTTAGATGTTTATGCACTGTTAGACCCATGTGCAACACTTTCCTTTTTAACTCCCTTCATAGCAGTAAACTTCGGTGTCAGTCCCGAAATCCTCCCAGAACCCTTCTCAGTCTCTACTCTAGTTAGTGACCCAGTTATAGCTAGATGGGTATACAGAAATTTTCCTGTCACAGTTTCCCAGAAATTCACCTCAACAGATCTTGTAGAGTTAGAAATGGTAGAATTTGATATAATTCTAGGCATGGATTGGTTACATTCCTGTTATGCCTCAGTCGATTGTAGAACTAGGATCGTTTGATTTCAGTTTCCTAACGAGCCAGTCTTTTAATGGAAGGGTAGTAACTCAGTGCCTGTAGGTCATTTCATCTCTTACCTTAAGGCCAGAAAGATGATTTCCAAAGGGTATTTCAATCACCTTGTTCGGGTTAAGGATTCAAACTCTGAGACCCCAACTCTAGAGTCAGTCCCAGTGGTGAATGAGTTCCCAGAAGATCTTCCCGGAGTTCCCCTCGAAAGGAAAATCAACTTCAGAATTGATCTCCTTCTAGATACCCAGCCTATCTCAATTTCTCTTTACAGAATGGCTCTAGCGGAGCTTAAGGAATTGAAAGAACAGTTGAAAGACATGCTAGATAAGGGCTTCATCAGACCCAGCATCTCGCTATGGGGTGCTCCAGTGTTGTTCGTGCATAGGAAAGATGGTTCTCTCAGGATGTGCATTGACTACCGTCATTGAACAAGGTCACAATCAAGAATAAATATCCCATCCCAAGGATTGATGACTTGTTCGACTAGCTTCAGGGCGCTAGTTGCTATTCCAAGATAGACCTCAGATCTGGCTATCATCAGCTTAGAGTCAGGGGTAGTGATATCCCGAAGACAGCCTTCAGAACTCGGTATGGTCACTATGAATTTATAGTTATGTCTTTTGGACTAACCAATGCTCCTGTAGCTTTCATGGATTTAATGAACAGGGTGTTCAGACAGTATTTGGACTTGTTCATAATTGTCTTCATCGATGATATCCTTGTTTATTCTCCATATGAGGAGGAGCATGCGAATCATCTGAGGGTCGTTCTGCAGACTCTCAAGGATCGCTAGTTATATGCCAAGTTTAGTAAGTGTGAGTTCAAGTTGAAATCAATCACTTTTCTTGGTCATGTGGTGTCTAGTGATGGCATCCTAGTTTACTCTCAGAAGATTGAGGCAGTAAAGGACTGCCCAGACCCACCTCTCCGACAGACATCAGAAGTTTCTTGGGTTTGGCTGGTTATTACAGGAGATTCGTAGAAGGATTTTCATCCATAGCTTCCCCATTGACCAAGTTGACACAAAAAAGGTCAAGTTCCAGTGGTCAGATGAGTGTGAGAAAAGTTTCTTGGAACTGAAGACTAGGTTGACTACAACTCCTGTTTTGACTCTACTAGAGGGTTCAGATGGATATGTGGTTTATTGCGATGCATCCAGAGTCGGCCTGGGTTGTGTTTTGATGCAGCAGGGTAAGGTCATAGCATATGCTTCCAGACAACTTAAGGCCTATGAGAAGAACTACTTGACTCATGACCTCGAGCTTGCAGCTATTGCGTTTGCCTTAAAAATTTGGAGACACTACTTGTATGGTGTTCATGTTGATGTGTTCACAAATCATAAGAGCCTCCAGTACGTGTTCACCTAGAAAGAATTGAATCTTCGTCAGAGGAGATGGCTTGAGTTCCTCAAAAATTGATATGAATGTGCTATACCATCCGGGTAAGGCCAACGTAGTAGCTGATGCTCTCTGTAGACTGTCTATGGGTAGCGTATCACATGTTGAGGAAGAGAAGAGAGAATTGGCCAGAGAGGTTCATCGGCTTGCTCGCTTAGGAGTTTGCCTTATGGACACGTCAGATGGTGGTGTGATAGTTCAGAATGGGTCTGAATCTTCATTGGTAGTGGAGGTTAAGGAAAAGCAGGATAGTGATCCCATATTTCTTCAGCTGAAGGGTGCAGTTCATCAGCAGTGAGGTTTTCTCCCAAGGGAGAGATGGTGTGCTTCATTATCAGGGTCGTTTGTGTGTTCCTAAGGTGGGTGAGTTGAGGCAGCAGATCCTTTTAGAAGCCCATAATTCCAGAAATTCCATTCATCCAGGTGTCACTAAGATGTACCGTGATCTATGAGAAGTCTATTGGTGGAATTGCATGAAGAGGGACATCGCAGATTTTGTGGCTAGTGTCCCAACTGTCAGCAGGTTAAAGTAGAACAT